>CM076581.1:976802782-976995058 GCA_034641835.2 Pinus albicaulis | reverse complement strand
ATCCTGCAGCAGATTTCTACTGGGCTTCCTAAGGGCACTCTTGCACAATCAGATCAGTGCAAGGGGTGTACTTTAGGGAAGTATGTGAAAGCCACCTTTCACGAGAAGGATAGTCGCGCCACGGCGATCCTTGAGAGAGTTCACACAGACGTGTGTGGTCCTTTCTCAGTTGCTTCGACAGCAAAGCACAGGTATTATGTGATCTTTGTTGATGATTTCTCTCGAAAGTGCTGGATCTTCTTCATGCGGAAGAAGAGCGATACATTCGCGAAGTTTTGTGAGTTTAAAGCACTGGTCGAGAAGGAGTCGGGGAAGAAGGTGATTGCTCTAAGGAGTGATAACGGTGGTGAATTCATCTCGGCTGAATTCAAGGAGTTCTGCAGCGCAGAAGGGATTCGGAGAGAGCTCATCGCACCCCATAACCCACGGCAGAACGGGGTGGCTGAGCGGAAGAACAGAACGATCGTGGGTGCTGCACGGGCGATGTTGCATGATCAGGGCCTACCCCTTCACTTGTGGGCTGAGGCATGCAATACAGCAGTGTATGTGCAGAACCGTTGTCCTCACGAGGTTCTTGGCATGAGTACACCAGAGGAGGCTTATTCTGGCAAGAGGCCTGATATTTCCCATTTGCGGATTTTTGGTTCTCCTGTCTACATGCATGTGACGAAGGATGCGAGAAGGAAGTTGGATCCAACTGCTGAGGTTGGAATATTTGTGGGGTACACTGATACACCTCACAGCTACCGGGTGTATTTTTCAGACAGTCGAAAGACTGTTGTGCGACGGGATATAAAATTTCAGGAGGAGAAAGCCATGCAGTGTTTGCTTGAGAGGGAGCTACACTTGCATGCAGATGAGGAGCTGTTAGTTCCTAAGGAGGAGCTTCCGGATGTGGATCAGCCACAAGAGGAGGTTCGGGAGGTGGAAGAAACCACCCAGGCAGCGCCAACCATCAGAGGGCGCATGCGCACTACAGAAGCTGAGCGACTGGCTCGGGATGCAGAGAAGGTTGTAGGACCACCTACAGCACAGCGCAGACAGAGACAGTCACCGGATCGGTACACTGGATACATGGCTCTTGTGAGTCAATGTGTTGTGACGGAGCCATCCTCTTTTGAGGAAACTGTGGAGGAACCCGCATGGGTTGATGCCATGATCGAAGAATATGATTCGATCGTCAGGAACAGTGCATGGGAGATTGTCCCAAGACCGGTGGGAAAATCAGTGGTGGGTTCGCGATGGATCTACAAAGTGAAGCAGGCGGCTGACGGGAATGTGGAGAAGTACAAGGCGAGATTTGTCGCCCGTGGCTTTTCACAGATCGAGGGGATTGACTATGAGGAGACTTTTGCACCTGTCGCAAGGTACTCTTCCATATGGACGATCCTTGCTCTCTCAGCGCAGATGGGGTGGCACATTCATCAGATGGATGTGAAGACTGCGTTCCTCAATGGAGTTATTGAGGAAGAGGTGTACATAGAGCAGCCTGAAGGTTTTGAGATCTTCAGCGGTGAGTCGCATGTGTGCCGACTCAAGAGAGCACTGTACGGGCTGAAGCAAGCACCTCGTGCTTGGTACACTCGGATAGACAGCTACTTCACCGGGCTTGGATTCTCCAAGAGTGAGGCGGATCAAAACCTGTACCAGATTGTGGTGGAGGGGAAGCTGTTGATCATCGTACTGTATGTAGATGATCTGATTTTGACTGGCGATGAGCAGTTGATACTTTCATGCAAGGAGGATCTTGCACGAGAGTTTGAGATGAAGGACCTGGGCATCCTTCATTATTTCCTGGGATTGGAGATTTGGCGGCGCAGTGGAGGACTGTTTGTTTCTCAGGGCAAGTATGCCCGGGAGATTCTGGAGAGGTTCAACATGCAAGGCTGCAAGCCTGAGATGATCTGATTTTGACTGGCGATGAGCAGTTGATACTTTCATGAAAGGAGGATCTTGCAAGAGATTTTGAGATGAAGGACTTGGGCATCCTTCATTATTTCCTGGGATTGGAGATTTGGCAGCGCAGCGGAGGACTGTTTGTTTCTCAGGGCAAGTATGCCCGGGAGATTCTGGAGAGGTTCAAAATGCAAGGTTCCAAGCCTGTTGACACTCCTCTTCCTGGTGGTTGGAGGAAGGAGGATGCTACTTCAGTAGAGGTAGTGGATGCCACTGTTTATCAATAGTTGGTGGGGTCGCTTATGTATCTGGTCAATACACGACCCGATATATGCTATGCAGTTAACCAGCTTTCGCAAGCTATGGTTAAGCCTACCAATCTCTTTTGGAAGGCGGGCAAGCATGTATTGCGCTATATCAGAGGCACATCGGGATATGGTCTATGGTACAGACAGGAGGATGGAGTGAAGCTTTAAAAACTGTGGTAGGATTGAGCGAAGTCCAACGGACCGAAGCATAAGAGAGTTTCGACATTGGTCGACACCGGTTTCACCGGTACAGCCAGAGCAAAGTCCGTGGCACTCGATTCGTGACCAAGTACATAGCGACTAGCTTGGGCGCATGGGGCTCTTTGGTTGAGAATCCTCGGGTTTGTATTCGAGGTTGCATTTGGAGCGTACGGTGATCTCTTGTGATAACCGGAACGCTGCATCAAGCTCTCGACTAATCCGATGTTCATGATGGGTCCAAACACATCGACATCGGTACCATCATATCGAGTTGTGTTCGTGGAAATCACCAGTGCTTTCATGTATTCTGAAGGTCGGGATGTCGACATCGCCCGAAGGCGCTCACCAGGAGCAAGTTCGAATTCCACAGAGGCAGGATAGGGGTTGCAGATAATCCATATCTTGCTGAGAGAGAGTGTTGAAAATGCAGCAAGATGATGGAGCTTAGTGAAATGAAGTCGCCTTCACTAAGTGGGCCCGCAGGCAAATTCTGGCGCAAAATCTATTTTTAGACTATGTCTATTTTTAGACATATGGAGCATGGTTCGGGGATTCCAGTTTGAGATTCTTGGAGTATGTGTCATGTTGGTAAAAATAGATGAGACTCTATTTTTGAGGTCAAAGAGGTCGAAGTCTATTTTTAGACTGCCTCTCCTTAAAACAGGGAAGTCAAATATTATTTACCCTTAATAATATTTAGACTATAAACTTCAGTTTATTCTCTTGGAGCACTTCAATTCGAGCTACAGAAGTGGCTCATGCATCTGACAGAGGAATTACGCTATTCCCAAGGGTTTGATGGCATCATGCATGGTTGACTTCAGTTAGGACTTCAGTGGTAGAAGTTTGGTGGAGTTAATGAGACAACTAGTGGAGTTGTGTTCTGTTTATTTTAGTTGAACTAGTTGAGATTAGTTTAACTAGCTAATCAATTAGTTATGAGTGGAGTGAATTAAATATTATTTAATTCATTAATTAGTAACTCATAATTCAACTCAAGAACACATCAGTTCACTACAGTGCATGATCAGTTCAGTGGAGACCAGTGAAAGAGGTAGATGAAAGGGTGGAGTTAGCTATCAGTGGCGACATCAGTTGTGCATGAGATTTGCACCACACTTGGAGGATTTGTCCATGACAATTGCACGGTCAAGCCAAGGAGATTCGAACCTTGGATCTCTATATAGACAGGCCTGGATTGCGCAATAGAGGCAAGGCAATTGGCGGTGAGTTTTAGACATTCTTTGTTCAGCGGTTGGAGTAATGAGTAGCTTCCTTGTATTGAAAGAAATCTTTGAGTACTATGAGTACTTGTGAGGTATTGTAATGAGTTTATGTAGTTTTCTCATTATATTATTAAAATAGTGCCAGGGTTTTCAACTATAGCTTTCCCCATACATACTGTGTTAAGGTGTATGATGATTTGATGTGTTATCGCTTGATTTTATTTCCGCATGTTTGATGATCTGAGTGGAAGAGATTATGTGTTGCATATAAATTCGAATTGTATGTGATCAGGATAGTCTCGGTGGATAATTAATCATTATTCAGCAAATTTCTACATGATCAATTGTCTGTACCTAGGAAACCTCGTTATCAATGCATAATCTGTAATGAGGAATGCTTTGTTAGGGATTATCCTCACCGTGCTGAAGTCTAAAAAATCATCATGTCTTCCCATGCGCCAACTGTGTTGACAGACCCATTTCCAAATCCAGACACAAACATGGTTGCTACGGATCCAACTTCTAGTTCCCAAGTACTTATGTTATCCATCACAAAACCTTCAACAAATATTTTAGTGTCAACGTGTAATAAAGGTTATGGTAGTTAGGTCATTGATCAACCTACTACCTCGACTACGAATCCTTCTATGGAATCAGTACTGCCTACTACTATTCCTGAATTGACAATCAAGCCACCAAAGGGAGTAATTCACAAATCGACATATAATCCTCGAGCAAGAGTTGCAAAAAATCATAATATAGTTGAAGATTTGGCTCAATCCCCTTCAGCTATGTCTGCTGTCGAGGTATTAAAAAATTGTCCTTCCCAAAATCATACTTTATTGTTGGTTATTGGTGGAATTGATCCGATTGATTCTAATATTATTGTCTTTAATCATACGGGCTATGTGCCACAACTACCAGTAGAATTGGCATTCTCCATACAAGTAAATGTTCTTAATCACCTTTTTCATCGTACTATTATTGATGAGGGAGCATCTACATGCATTATGTCTCTAAATTGTTGGAAGTCACTTGGCTCTTCGTGCTTATCACAATCATCAACAACGTTGAAGGCTTTTGATGGACGTACATATAAGCCTTGTGGTATTATTAATAATCTGCATGTTAAACTAGGGGGAAAAACAATGAATTTTGATGTCGAGGTTGTTGACGGACCCCTTAACTATAATATTCTACTTGGAAGGCCACAGGTATATGCAATGACTACAATTGTTTCTACATATTTCAGAATGATTACCTTTCCATATAGAGGTACTATCACAGTCATTGATCACCTATCCTTCTTTGCCTCTGCTTCACAGGTAACTAGAAGCATTCCGTTCATTCACGCACCCCAACTAGCACTTCAGAACATTGGTGTAGGACTCTTAAGGGATTCCACTCTCATGGGAACCTTTGCATTACCACTGCCATCGACGTTAGAAAAAATTGCAAGTATAGAGACCTGCTACATGATCTCTTCCACTTTATCTAGCTTAAGGGAGAGTACGGGTGATTATGAAATTGTTACATTGGATGAGTTTCTACTGCCCAGCCCTATTGAGCTGGCATAGCAATCAATCTATTTGGCTTGGGCGAGCTAATCCGAAATCAACGTCGCTAATTTTTTGGGTTGATCATTCCTTAGATTTTGGTACTCCTTCTGATCCTTTTTCCTCAATGTTCTTGACAGATGAGAATATTTTGGAAGCTATGATGTCAGAAGGAGAACCATGGGAAGATTATCATCATCGTTCCCATCTTCCTAATTATGAAGAAAAATATCTTAGAGAACTATATCACCCATCAATCAAAAATTTCTTTTCGAATTCTTTACCTATTAATGCAATCGATTCCGAGCGAAATCTGTCAAATATTGAAGAAACCATTTCTATTGATATTTCGACCAAACTTGGCATATCTTGTTCTCCATTAGAACTTGAAACATATTGCTCTCTATTTCGTGAATTCTGTGATGTATTTTCTTGGTCTTACGAGGAAATTCCAGGCATAGATACTAGTCTTGTTGAACACACTATTAATATGTATCCTGATGTCAAACCGGTGCGTCAACGACTTCATCCTGTTCATTCAAAGAAAGCTGCTGCCATCAAAGCAGAAGTTGAATTTTTTTTTCGTGCTGGTTTCATCTACCCTATTTTTCTAACTCAGTCGGTTTCCAACATCGTTCCAGTCATGAAAAAACAAGGGACCATTAGAGTGTGTGTCGATTATCGAGACATCAATCTTGTTTTTCCAAAAGACAACTATCCTACTCCCTTTATCGACCATATTATTGATGATTGTGCTGGATGCGAAATAATTTCGTTCATTGATGGATTTTCGGGCTACAATCAAATCAATATCCACCCAAAGGATCAACATAAGACATCATTCATCTGTCCCAGGGGCACATTCTCTTATAGGAAACTACCGTTTGGTTTAAAGAATGTTGGGGCAACTTTTCAGAGAGCAATGGATTATGCTTTCAATGAAATCAAGCACATTGTTCAACCATATCTAGATGATTTACCGGTGCATTCACGAAATCAGACTGATCACTCGATGCATTTGAGAGCCATTTTCTTACGTTGCAGACACTACAAAATACACCTCAATACACATAAATGTGTGTTTTGTGTTGGTTATGTTCGTTTGCTTGGATTCATAGTCTCTAAAGAAGGAATTTGAATCGACACATTGAAGGTTCAGGCCATTCTTTATTTTCCTGCACCATCAAATTTACTTCAGATACAGAAACTTCAAGGAAATGCTAACTTCCTAAGAAGGTTCATTCCAAACTATGCCGAAATGGCTAAAGGATTTAATCGACTATTGAAAAAGGGGTTTCCCTTCCATTGGGACCAAGTTGCGCAAGATTATTTTGATGTTGTCAAGGATACTCTTGTCTGAGCGTCATTAATGTACCCTCCTAATTATCAAAATGATTATTTCCTATATATCGTCGCGGCTGAAACGACCATTGCTATGGTTTTGGTCCAAGTAGAAGATGGAATTGAACATTCGATCTATTATTTGAGTCGCAATCTCAATGATACGGAAGTTAAATATTCATACATAGAAAGGCTTGCCTTGGCAGCTGTTCAAGCTGTCCAAATATTTCGCCACTATATCCTGGTCCAAAAGACCACTGTCATTTCAGATTGCAACCCCATGAATTATATCTTATCACGTCAATTGCTGGGCAGAAATATTCAAATTGGATTGTCATTTTGTAGGAATTTGATTTGGAATTCATCCAGTCCAAGTCAAAGAAGTCTTTAGTTTTGGCTGAGCTTCTCTGTGACCTTCCCTCTGATAGTACTGCAACCACATCAGAACCATCAATTCCTGACAAGTATCCATTTCTGATCGAATCATCTGATCCTTGATATGGATATTTCATAATTTATCTCCAAACTCAAACTTCTCGACTTGATACCTCTCGCTCTGAACAATGACGTATTCGACACCAAGCCAAATATTATCTGATTGTCGGCGAAACACTTTATTGTCATGGTGTTGATACCATTTTAAGGAGGTTCTTCACTCATGAGGAGGATGAAAAGATTTTAAATTATTGTCATGCTAGGGCTTGTGGTGGACATTTATCTAGATATGCTACCACGTAGAATATACTCTGCGTTGGTTACTTTTGGCCTAAAATTTTTAGACACTGTATCCTCTCGGTCAGAAGTTGTCATGCGTGCTAGATTTTTTATCGTAAAATCTGCAAACTGTCAGCACCAATGCATCCTGTTGTCTTTGTGGGACCATTTTTGAAATAGGGTATTGACTTTATAACCTGTAATCCTCGTTCATCCGGGGGGCATGGTTATATTATTGTCACAGTTGACTACTTTACCAAATGGGCCAAAGTGATGCCTACATTCAACAACACAGGACAAACAAATGCATTGTTTTTCTTTAATCATGTTATTGCACGGTTTGGAGTCCCACAGGCTATAGTTACAAATCATGGGAATCATTTTCGCAACCATATGATGACTGAATTGACTGCCAAGTTAGGATTGTCACATGATAATTCTACTCCTTATTATCCACAATCAAAGGACAAGTTGAGGCTATCAACAAGATTCTTAAACATATGCTTCAACGAATGATAGGAGCTCGTAAAATAAATTGGCATTTGATCTTGTACTCCGCCTTGTGGGTGTATCGAACCTCGGTGAGAAACGCTTCTGGATTTACTCCTTTTAAATTGGCGTATGGTTTGGAAGCTATCTTACTAATCCAATGTGAAATACCATTGTTAAAACTTGCAATCGACTTGTTACCTGATACCTCAGAAGAAGAAGTGTGTCTCTTTAACCTCATCCATCTCGATGAAACGCGTCGTGAAGCCCAATTTTCCAACGAAGCACATAAGAGATGTATAAAGGTGCAATACGATAAAAATGTCCAGCCTCGCATTTTTTTAGAGGGAGACTTGGTCTTTCTTTACGATCAAGAAGATGATGTAATAGGGAAAGGAAAATTTGAGCCATTATGGCATGGCCCCTATATTGTCAAAATAGTTCTTACTAAGGGTGCCTATGAGTTGGTTGATTACGATGGAATTCTGTTGGCGCAGCCTAGAAATGGGTTCACTACAAGGAAAAGACCCTCTATCATAGGTTATAAAGGAGGTTTTTAGTGTTATAAACTTGGCCAAAATTGTCAAAAAAACATTTTCTACAACATCCGTTTATGGTTATAGAGGTTTTGGCAAAGCTTTTAACGGAAATTCAACACAACTAAAAAAAAGGGGCGGTCGGAGGTTATTACGAATGTTTTTTCATCGGTGCGCTACTATGCCTTTAACACACTGGTGCGTACATGCTGACGGCACCCCGGGGCTGTGTCACTTCGACGCACCGGGACGTTTAGGTGTAAAACCGCACCGGGCATAGTGTTGGTCATACAATGCACGGGGCCATTCTAATTGGTATTTGGATTTGTGCGGTGCCCATAGGTCGTATCAACACACTAGTGCGCCGTATCACAAAAAGGCACCAAGATTTATAATTGATATCAGTATTCGTGCGGTGCCCATAGATCGTAAAAATGCACTGGTGCTTATAGATACGTAAATGCCCCGATGCGTAGTATCACACAAGCACACCGATATTGATAACTGGTATCGATATTTGTGCGGTGCCCATAGATTGTGTTAGTGTCAGTTTTTTCATACTGCCATCAGTGATCAAATTTACTCTTTTGCATTTGCATTGTAGGAGTCCCATACTATAAATTTTCATCATTCCATTAGGTCATGTATTCATTGATGGTAGTGGTCTTTCATCAGTTTTCCATCATGTGAAAAACTTGCTGATCCTCCTCTCTATGGTCTTCAGTCATGATTCAATTTAACTCCGCAATTCATGTTTTTAGGTCATAGGGTTGGTCTCATCAGGTTTTAGGGTCTCATCATAGTCAAATTAATGAGGAAAGTGTCAATAAAAGCAACAAGGACATGAGGATGCCTAATAAACTTAAAAGCATGGTATCTGGAAAAATCAAAGAAGTTGTTCTTTCAACTGGATGTAATTGTCACATCAAAACATGTTTTGAGGCGAAAGCAGGTACTTTGTTTTGATTATCATCTTTTATGTAATTTTATGTCTCCGTATGTAATAAGTTGAACTGCAGAAGCTGCTATCTCCATAAAGCCAAAGGGGCTTTTTCTCTGCCTAGTTTCCAAAGGTGTTCTCCACAATATTTTTAGTGCAAATCAAATTTTAAGTATGGTCATCATAAGGAGCCCGAAAAGAGCTTTCCAACGGTATATTATATTCCTAAAACTAACTTCTGGATTGAAATATATGCCCAAGTGGATAAAAGCCCCAAGCACCATTTTTCATTATTATTCACCCTTCAAACTTTAATGTTTTGTTTCATTGCCACATCCTACAACTCCGATGCTATCGATCGCATCGCAAAATTCCATGGGCCGCTGATCGCAACACTTCCGATGCAATCGACCCACTCTCGATGCCTCCGATCCGATCGCATCGCAAATCCGATCGCATTGCAAGTCCGATCACAATGCAAGTCTAATCGCATCGCCAATCTGATTGCATTGCAAGTCCGATTGCATCGCAAATCTGATCGCATCGCAAAATCGAAGCATTCTCGCTTTCCCTTTTCTGCCGATGCAATGAATCGCATTGTGTAATCGGCGATTCTTGCAACGTTTAACTTCAAACCTACTCCCCTTCTCGATTTGTGATTGTGATTTTCCTTGGGTCCCACCTAAAAGCCTTCCACTCTTTTCAACAGAAAATGGGCCTTTCTATGTGTTAGAGCGCTATTTTCATTTCATTTTTTTTAAAAAGGAATTTTCCTCCATCGCACATCGCTTATCACGATTTTCCCTCGCCATGAGTCGTGCCCACTCTCCCACCGGTTTGTGATTGCGATGTCTCCTGGTCCCACCAAAGCTTTCCGCCCATCATAACATCGGCCTCCCATTGCATCGCAAGTTTTCATCGCATCGCTCCATTACGACATTCTCCCTCCCCCCTTCCGATGACAATTTGCGTTTGTGATATTTTTGGGCCCACTACCTTTCCTTTCGCTCTTTTTCAATGAAAAAGGGGCTTTTCTTCATTAAAACGACAAATTCGATTTTCATGGGTTTCAAAGGCATTTTCTTCGGTAAAAGGGAAAAATATATTTGTTAAGGCCGTGAGCTAAATATAAACATAGAAATCATTCGGGAATCGACATCAACGATAAAAGAGGGGAATTGGTTCCAGATTTGTCTTTCTTCTCCTCTGTTTGAGTAACTGTAATAGAAAATCCTCCAGATGGTCAAAATCTATTGTTTATTCTTTTTTTAGAGGCATTCTGTTGGTCTCTTTCCTATATTCAGATTTTTGTTTATGGGCAGGTGAAATAGTTCCTCCTTCTGTGAATCTACCCCCCTTGAAAACTGATCTATTTAATGTAGTTTTTCATCATTTGTAAAGGGAAAAAAAAGGTGGAATAAGTTGGGAATCATTGAGGGCGCTCTGCGCTCCATTTTGTAACAATTTGGCAGGGAATTAATAAATAAATGCAGCACTGATTTATGGGATCCCTGTGGTATGGATTTTAGCACTGTTCTTTCCTTTGTGATCATTTGTTAATTTTTATGTTTTCCATTCATTCATTCTACATTTCTGGTTGAATGTTTTCAAGATAGATAGGTAGAATCCATTGTATAATGATCTGCCTTGGGAAAATCATTCAACACTTTATGTTTTCTGTTGTTTGAAGAGGATCCATCTCCTATGCCCTTTTCAGCTTCTCACCAGTCTTAAACATTCGTCATTATAAAAAACAAATTTGTTAGAATCCCTTCCTACCTTGCACCATAGAATACTCTAAATCTCTAATTTAATTCCCCAGATTTAGACTGCCCAGCTCCATTTGACCCATACAAAACCAGAAATTTATAATTTTTTTTTATGCTACCAAACCTAGCCTAAGATCATTTTGCAGTTATACTTCATTGAAAATTTTTCACGGAGAGAGCCCTCTCCTGACCTTGTAGGGCTAGCTACAAGGCTGAGTGTGGTTTGAGGTTACCCTGATTTGCCTTCTTTCAATCTAAGGTTAAAATTAGGTGCTAACATTCTGGAGACCATACTGGGGACTATTTAAAACAAAAGACTAATCACCCCAATAGTATCTTCCATATAAATTCTTGGACTCTGGATGATGAGGTTCTAAGTTTTCTAGGCTGAAATAAAACATTGTAAAGTAGAAAATCAACCACACTGGCTTCAAGGAAATACACCAGGGCCAACCCTGATCCAAATCCTCCCCCTATATTTGAAAATCCTAATCTCATTCCACAAATAATTAGAAGACAAGAAGGTTCAGTAAGCCATAGACCTATTTTCAGATCCCATACCTGGCCCAGTGAGTCGTTGTTTGTAGAAGACCTTTCTTTTGATGAGTGTTTTGAGCTTTCTTTGTTCAGAAACAAATCTGAAACTGCACTTGATGACACAGTTTTAGACCCTGAGTTTCTTGTGGATCTTAAAGTTCAAAGGGAAAACACATAAATTGATGATTATATTTTAAATTCCCCTCAAACATCTATCATTGTAACCAATACCCCTGAGCCTTCAGAGTTATTAGACACAACATTTGCTGCCCTAAATTCATCAACATTCCCATCAGTTTCGGAAGTCAATTATCAACTTTCGACTCCACCATCAATAGCTCCCTTGAATCCTAGTACCACAAACGCTGTTGTAAATCCACCTCAAGTCATGGTTGCCCGGTATGCACCCTTGGTCTTACCTCAGAATATAAATGATATTCCTGCTGATTAATAAAGTAAAATACCTTTCTTTGATGCCACTCAAAGCATTACAACGCAGCAACATGTTAATAAGAGGAATGAATTCTTTGACCTTCATGAGGTAGAGGCAGAAAATGTGACCACGAGATTGTTTGTCCAAATCTTTGGAGGTGAAGTTCGAAAATGGTTCAAAGCCTTACCAGCAGCCTCTATCCACACTTTGCCGGAGCTACATAGACAATTCTTAGATCGGTGGGAGGTAAATAAAAACCCACTCGAAATCTTGTCTGAATATGAAAATATTAAAAGGAATTTAGGTGAAAGTGTACAAGATTATTGTGTGAGATTTAATGCTGTGTATAATGCTATTCCAGCCAACCTAAAACCCCTCATGGGGTTAGCTTTGCTCAAATTTCTAGATGGTTTCGATGTTGATATGGCACATTAGCTACGAGAACGAGATCCTACCACACTTGAAGATATGCAGAAAATATTTGTGAGCGTAGAAGAAAATTTGATGGCCAGAAGAGCGCGGAAAAGAGCCGAAAAGAGGGTAATTGTGAAAGAAGAAGCATCTCCTTCAGACAATAATATGGATACTTTGATCCGAAAAGTGGAGAATATGGTTGATCGGTTGACTATTTCAGATAGACCTGAAGCACAAATCAGGAATCCAAATTCCAAAGGACAACAACAGCCCCAATTCCGAATTAAGCAGAGGGAACATAAAGCATAGGACCAAGTAATGCAACAACAGTAGATCAGAGCTCCTTTGCAGCAAAATTATGTTCAGGGAATGGAAATAGATGATGATGATGATCCGGTAGTTGAAGCTAACCATTTTTTCACTGCCAATGGTGCGCCCATCTTTCTCACAGAAGATGAATAATATACAACGATTCCAGACACTCGGAGAGATGAAGATTTCATATTGGCCAATGATGTAGCGATAGAGGAAGAGTCCGATGATTATCAACGAGGATATATGAATGCTTTGTCAGCACAACAGAAGCATTATTCTTTGAGGAGTAGAGATGTGCCAATCAATCCCATTCAGAAAAGGAAGAACTGCAATCAAAGAATGACTCCTCAAATACTTAAAGGAAAGGGAAAGAGCCTGTTGGTCCCTCTCCCAGCAAGGCATCCTCAGCGATTAACATTGCAAATGAAAAGAATCAGCTTAGCGCAACAAAGGAGCAAGTGGAGAAGAAAGATTTTCCCGTTTAAGAGGTAGAAAAAGTTCCATATTTTAATTTGGAAAATGAAATTTCTAAGCTGAAGGTGTCCATGCCCTTGACTGAGTTGGTAAAAAATAGCACTTATAAACATTAGGTGTCTAGAATTTTGCAAATAGACTCTATATCAGATATGGTAAATGTTGAAGATGACTATCCTGAACTCATTTTTGGTCTAGCTATAGAAGGTCAGTCAGAAGAAAGTGAAGTCCCTCCCTTCTACCTGAGTCTCAAATTGCATGAGTTCATTTTACATAATGCTATGTTGGACTCTAGAGCCTCGCAAAACTTGATGCCCAAAGCCATCATGGAGAAGTTGGGTCTTGATATTACCTGCAAATACCATGATTTGTATTCCTTTGACTTCGGTA
This sequence comes from Pinus albicaulis, assembly GCA_034641835.2. NCBI lineage: Eukaryota > Viridiplantae > Streptophyta > Pinopsida > Pinales > Pinaceae > Pinus > Pinus albicaulis. The sequence continues at coordinate 976,981,519 of CM076581.1, read as the reverse complement.
GGTTCCATTGTATCGGTCTTATCAAGGACTTGGTAGTATCTTTAGATCAAATCCCAGCCAATAATGTTTTGATGGATGTGGTTGTTGCCGATGTTCCACCACGGTTTGGAATGATTTTGTCCAGGTCATGGGGTGCAAAACTAAAAGGAACCATACAACTTGATTTCTCTTATGCCACTATTCCCGTGTTCGGTCAGTTGAGAAAACTATACAGGGAGAAGAAAATGAAATACATGATCAATAGCAAAGAGAAGCCAGTTAATCATCCAATTAATGCAGTCCACAAATATTTAGAGTCATTTGTATTATATTTAGATGGTGTTTTGAATGATGAAAATGTTCAGTTGGTAGAAGTAGATGAGATACCTGAAATTTCAGAAAATTTTGGGGAAGTCCTTAGACAGGAAAAAGATAAAGCAATAAGAATTTCTGAGCTTTCTTCCTACCATCAGCAAAACGACAGTGAACAACAGAAAAAGGCAGAAATCAGTCAGGATAAAGTAGAGAAAGAAGCAAAATTTCAGCATCTAGAAGAAGAAGAAGAAGGCTGTTGGAGCATGGACTTTGACAAAGCTGTTGGTAAGGACGGTGCTGGTATAGGAATATGGATTCAGAGCCCTGTTTTCTAGCCTGAAAAATTTCCTAGTAATGTTAGAGTATGTGCTTACAAGTTGGCTTTTGACTGCTCTAACAATGAAGCAGAGTATGAGGCTTTGATTGCAGGTTTGAATATTTTGAAGAAGTTAAATGCAAAGAGGATTTCTATCTATGGAGATTCAGAGTTGATAATCAAACATGTAAAGGGAGAATATCAAGAAAAGCATCCGCGATTAAGAGCCTACAAAAATGCGATTCTAGACATCCTGAGAATTTTTTCTGAATACACTTTGACAACAGTACCCCGAACGCAGAATCTTATTGCAAATTCTCTTGCCACTACTGCAAGCAATTTGAAGATTCCAATGAATTCCAGCAGCAAATTTGAAATTTATGTCAAACATCGGCTTCCTGTTCCAGATAATTTAAGGTATTGGAAAGTGTTCTGGGATGACAATGAAATCAATGCTTTTTTGTAGAGTGAAGGAAAATTCAAGGATACTTCCATAGAGGGGGAGTATGATTTCGATGATCAAGAAATCAAAGAAAATCAGATGGATGTGTTGCAGCTGAAAGATAATGTAATTCCTAGAGGTCTCATACCTTTAGAGGAGCTTTTTGATCAAGATGATGTTGCAAGGAAGACAAGCCTGGTGCCTACTGATAAAGGAGTTGAGGATGTCAATTTTGGAACAGCTGACAAGCCTAAGCTTGTGAATTAATCAAAAGCATTTTCCCCTGAGGTAAAGGAACAATATGTTAAATTACTTTCTGAATTTTCTGATGTGTTTGCATGGGATTATTCAGATTTGAAGGTGTATGACAAAAATATAATTTAGCATACTATTCCCATCAAGTCGGATCGAAAGCCATTTAGACAAAAGATGAGAAGGATCAACCCAAAGTTGCTTCCATCTATTGAAAAAGAGGTAAACAGATTGTATAAAGCTGGTATCATTGTCCCAATTAGATTTTCTGATTGGATTTCGAATTTGGTCACAGTACGCAAAAAGACAGGAGAAATAAGGTTGTGCATAAATTTTTGGAATCTGAATAAAGTATCCTTAAAGGATAACTATCCCCTTCTGAAGATGGATCATATTCTGCAAAGAGTAGTTGGAGCATCAAGGATGTCACTACTGGATGGTTACTCAGGCTTTAATCAGATCTTGGTGCATGAAAAAGACCAAGAAAAAATTGCTTTCACAACACCTTGGGGAACTTTCCAGTATGCTAAAATGCCATTTGGACTCAAGAATGCTGGAGCCACTTTCCAGCGAGCAATGGATATCGCTTTTGCTAATGAAAAGGATTTTTTTCTGGTTGTTTATTTGGATGATCTAACAGTGTTTTCTGATTCTGATGATGAACATTTGCACCACTTGAGGGTTGTATTTCAACGATGCAGAAAGTTTGGGATTTCTCTCAATCCGAAGAAAAGTCTGTTTGCTATGGATGAAGGCAAGCTGTTGGGTCATATCATTTCTAAAGACAGTATCCACATTGATCCTTCAAGAGTGGAGGAAATTCAACACATAGACCTCCCACGTAAAAAAAAGGAGATTCAGGCATTCAATGGTAAAATGAACTTCTTGCGCAGCTTTATACCCAATTTGGCTGAACATTTACGAGAAATGACTAATATGTTGAAAAAGGATAGCACTTTCAAATGGAGCGAGGATGCTATCAAGTCATTTAATCTCGTAAATTTTGCTCTATCCAATGCCCCAGTCTTGATTAGTCCTGATTACACTCAATATTTCATTATATTTTCATCTACATCGGAGCATACTATGGCTGCGGTATTGATGCAAAAGAGAGATCAGATTGAACAACCCATTTCCTTTTTCAGTAGGACCATTTGAGACATTGCCTTGCGGTATAATATCATTGAGAAACAAGCATTGGCTGTTATAAAAGCATTGAAGGATTTTAGAGTATACATTCTGCATTCACATACCATAGCATATGTTCCTAATGCGGCAGTAAAAGATGTCCTGATGCAAACTGATCTAGAGGGAAGAAGAGGTAAGTGGATAGTGGCAATGTTGGAATACGATTTGGAGATTAAACCCACAAAGTTAATCAAAGGACAAGGTTTAGAAAAACTAATGGCACAATCAAACCTGAGCACTCTGGACATAAACCTCAGAGCAACAATATCAGAGTATGAAGATGATGGTTCACTCATTCCAGTTTTAGAAATATTTCTACAATCAACATGGTATTCATACATAGTTTATGTTCTTCATCACCTTTTGCCACCTCCAGGGATGTCTAGAGACAAAGGTAGATCACTAAAATTCAAGTCTGCTAAATTCTGTATTTTAAAAAGTGCTCTTTATTGGAAAGATCTAGGAGGTGTTCTACTTAATTGTTTGATTGAAGATGAGGCTTAGTAGGTGATGCATGAATTTCACAAAGGTGATTGTGGTGGTCATTTATTTTGGAAAACAACAACAAACAAAGTGTTGACAGTAGGATATTATTGGCCCACTTTATTTTCAGATTTTTATAAAACAATAATGAGCTACCATGAGTGTCAAATTTTCCAAGGAAAGAGGAAACTTCTCCCTCTTCCTTTGAAACCAATTCAAATAAATGCTCCTTTTCAGTAGTGGTGATTTGATTTCATAGAGGAAATCCATCCCACATCATCAACACAACATCGATGGATCTTGACAGGTACCGATTACTTCACCAAATGGATTGAGGCCATTCCAGCAAGGCAGGCCATAGATACGATAATCATTCAATTCTTAGAATCAAATATCTTGTCTCATTTTGGTTGCCCTCACAAAATCATAACAGATAATGCAGCAACATTTAGATCCAAGAATATGGTGGAATTCTGCGATAAGTACAATATTGTGTTGGGCCATTCGACAACATACTACCCACAAGGCAACGGCCTGGCAGAATCATCAAATAAATCTCTGGTAAACATAATCAAGAAAATTCTAGAAGCAAATAAGAGGAATTGGCATCGAAAGCTCATCAACGCATTATGGGCATATAGAGTCAGCAGCAAGAAATCCATAGGTATGTCACCATTTGAATTAGTTTATGGCACTGATTCTGTGTTTCCTACATCGCTTACAGTTCCGGTCATGAGACTATTGCAAGAGGTCGACAGGGAAGAGGACGATAATTAGTGAAGGATCAATCAAATGATCCACCTTCAACAAGGGAGGAAGTTTCTCAGAACACTATTCAGTTGCAGGAAAAGATAAAGAAAATCTACGACCGTAAAACCAAAGCATACAAATTTTAGTTGGAAGATGTAGTGTTGAGATGGGATGCACGAAATGAGGACAAAGGGAAGCATGGTAAGTTCGATAACCTGTGGAAAGGACCGTATAAGATTTCAATGTACAGGGGACAAAATGCTTTCTTGCTCACAGAGATGGACGGCCAAGATTGCACTGGAGGGCCAGTGAATGGTAGGCTTTTGAAGCACTACCACTTTTGAGATAATGGGTCCAAAATTATGTCACAGTCATTGTATATACCATGCCATTGTTGGTCAGATTTCAAATACACAGTCATTGAAGTTTGGGGCCTGAGGTGAAGGCTATAAAACTTGAATGATATGTGTAAGGTTTGCTGGTTTTAATTTAGTTTTCAGTCATAGTTTGAGTAAGAGTCAGTTTGCATTGTGTCAGTTTTCAGTGTTTCCACCGTATTTTCCCAATGGATAAGGCTACTTGGTCTACAGTGTTCTTGGCACCTCTGAGGAGCTACCATCCCCATTGGAACCCATGTTAGTGTCAATTTTGTCATACTGCCATCAGTGATAAAATTTACTCTTTTTCATTTGCATAGTAGGAGTCCCATACTATAAATTTTCATCATTCCATTAGGTCATGGATTCATTGATGGTAGTGGTCTTTCATCAGTTTTCCCTCATGTGAAACAATTGCTGATCCTCCTCTCTATGGTCTTCAGTCATGATTCACTTTCACTCCCCAATTCATGTTGTTAGGTCATAGGGTTGGTCTCATCAGGTTCTAGGGTCTCATCATAGTCAAATTAATGAGGAAAGTGTCAATAAAAGCAACAAGGACATGAGGATGCCTAATCAACTCAAAAGCACGGTATCTGGAAAAATCAAAGAAGTTGTTTTTTCAGCTGGATCTAATTGTCACCTCAAAACATGTTTTGAGGTGAAAACATGGTACTTTGTTTTGATTATCATCTTTTATGTAATTTTATGTCTCCGTATGTAATAAGTTGAACTGTAGAAGCTGCTATCTCCATAAAGCCAAAGGGGATTTTTCTCTACCTGGTTTCCAAAGGTGTTATCGACAGAATTTTCAGTGTAAATCAGATTTTAAGTATGTTCATCAGAAGGAGCCCGAAAAGATCTTTCCAATGGTATATTATATTCCCAAAACTAACTTCTGGATTGAAAGATATTCCCAAGTGAATAGAAGCCCCAAGCACCATTTTTCATTATTATTCACCCTTCAAACTTTAATGTTTTGTTTCATTGCCGCATCCTACAACTCCGATGCGATCGATCACATTGCAAAAATCCATGGGCCGCGATTGCAACACTTCTGATTTAACACTTCCGATGCGATTGACCCACTCCCGATGCGATTGACCCACTCCCGATGCCTCCGATCTGATCGCATCGCAAATCCGATCGCATCGCAAGTCCGATCGCATTGCAAGTCTGATCGCATCACTAATCCAATCACATCGCAAGTCTGATCGCATCGCAAGTTCGATCGCATCGAAAATCCGATCGCATCGCAAGTCCGATTGCATCGCAACCTCGGAGCATTCCCACTTTCCCTTTTTCTCCGATGCGATGAATCGCATTGCACAATCGGTGATTCTTGCAACGTTTGACTTCAAACCCGCTCCCCTTCCCGATTTGCGATTGCGATTTTCCCTGGGTTCCACCTAAAAGCCTTCCACTCTTTTCAACAGAAAATGGGCCTTTCTTTGTGTTAGAGTGCTATTTTCATTTCATTTTGTTTTAAAAGGACTTTTCCTCCATCGCACATTTCTTATCACGATTTTCCCCCGCCATGAGTCGTGCCCACTCTCACACCGGTTTGTGATTGCGATTTCTCCCGGTCCCACCAAAGCTTTCCGCCCATCGCACCATCAGCCTCCCATCGCATCGCAAGTTTTCATCGCATCGCTCCGTTACGACATGCTCCATCCCCCCTTCCGATGCCAATTTCCGATTGATATTTTTGGGCCCACTACATTTCCTTTCACTCTTTTTCAATGAAAAAGGGGCTTTTCTTCATTAAAACGAAAAATTCGATTTTCATGGGTTTCAAAGGAATTTTCTTCGGTAAAAGGGAAAAATATATTTGTTAAGGCCGTGAGCTAAATATAAACACAAAAATCATTCCGGCATCGACATCAACGATAAAAGAGGGGAATTGGTTCCAGATTTGTCTTTCTTCTCCTCTGTTTGAGTAACTGTAACAAAAAATCCTCCAGATGGTCAAAATGTATTGTTTCTTCTTTTTTTTAGAGGCATTCTGTTGGTCTCTTTCCTATATTCAGATTTTAGTTTCTGGGCAGGTGAAATAGTTCCTCCTTCTGTAGATCTGCCCCCCTTGAAAAATAATCTATTTAATGTAGTTTTTCATCATTTGTAAAGGGAAAAACAAAGGTGGAATAAGTTGGGAATCATTGAGGACACTCTGCACTCCATTTTGTAATAGTTTGGCAGGGAATTAATAAAGAAATGTAGCATTGATTTATGGGATCCCCGTGGTATGGATTTTAGCACTGTTCTTTCCTTTGTGATCATTTGTTAATTGTTATTTTTGCTGTTCATTCATTCTACATTTTTGGTTGAACGTTTTCAAGATAGATAGGTAGAATCCATTGTATAATGCTCTGCCTTGGGAAAATCGTTCAACACTTTATGTTTTATGTTGTTTGAAGAGGATCCATCTCCTATGCCCATTTCAGCTTCGCACCAGTCTTAAACATTCGTCACTATAAAAAAAAAGTTGTTAGAATCCCTGCTTGCCTTGCCCCATAGAATACTCTATATCTCTGATTTAAATCCCCAGATTCAGACTGCCTAGCTCCATATGACCCATATAAAACCAGAAATTTATAAAATCATTTTGATGCTACTAGACCTAGCCTAAGATCATTTTGTAGTTATACTTCATTGAACATTTTTCACGGAGAGAGCCCTCTCCTGACCTTGTAGGGCTAGCTACAAGGCTGAGCATGGTTTGAGGTTACCCTGATTTTCCTTCTTTCAGCCTAAGGTTAAAATTAGGTGCTAACAGATCGTATAACGACACCGGTGCGTATAGACACATAAACGCACCGATGTACAGTTACTGACACACACCGGTTTTTATGTTGTATTTTTTATAAACATCGACCTATGACAGTACAATTATTGTGATTGTTTTAAATTCATTATTCATCAAAAGTCGACACATCTTATAACAATATTCATATTAATTACATTTTTATTAATGCATTTGAATGTGATGTTTGGATTAATTTGTTATATCATATCATAATTATTGTGGTTTTTTAAAATTCATTATTCATCAAAAGTCGACACATATGTATCTTATAACAATATTCATATGAATTAAATTTTTATTAGTGAATTTGAGAACGCAAATGGAGAACGACAATGGAGAACGCAATAGCAACAATGGAGAATGCAATAGAAAAAATTAAAACATATTTTATGATTATGAATAAGACAATATTTATCATACAAAATGGGACAGTTATTGGTATCCCTTTGTCTTTCAATTGGGACACTAAGTCCATTACATTAAACAAAATGTCTGATTTCATAGACATATATATTTCAAAAAATGAAACACCTTGCTTTGATATCCAAACATAGTGATCATCATTCTTTGCTTGAACTGTTGTCACTGCTAGAGCTACTTCCATGACTTGGGTTATTTTCAGGAATGTTTTTTTCATGGCGTTGATTGTTTTCTTCTTCTTCACCTTCCATCTACAAACATAAAAATAAACTGAAATAAGTGTATATACATTGGTGAGAATAATGAAAATTGCAATATTAAGTAATATACATCAATGTAAATTGAAAAGAAAAATGACTTACCATAGCAACAATTGACTCATAAATTATACACATTCTTTCAAAACCATGTACCATGTCATCTTTCAAAATTCCATTTGTTGGCGCAGTTCCATACTATGTTTCCTACAAGTTTTATACCCCATAACAAATCATATATTTAATATAAAAGATGTTTTTGTTCTATTAATTATAGACGGAGCTAAGTAAAACAAGATCGATAGATGCTTACAAATTTCACAATTAAATTCTGATATGCCAACATATACTCACAACCCATATTTAACCCAATTTCAATCAATTCATCTAATGGTTCTTCTTTGTATGTTAGCACCTATTTGAAGACATTCGACAATGATGATTTTTGTAAAACAACTTAAAAAATACAAAAATGAAATCTAGTTAAGTTGTTATAAGGAAGTAACAATTACTCACAAACTTAGAGATCAACCATTTTCTTCTTTGTCGTCCTGTTTTATGTGTTGAATGGGTTCCATTTTCTTTTCTTTTCTGCAAGAAAATTCTTGAAAATTAATATTTAATGCTAAATTGTTTATTTATTTTACCTAATGATCGAAAAATTCAATGATTACATATTACATTTGAAGCACGTTGTTGTTGTCGGAAATAACGTCTATACATTCGTTCCACTAGATCCCTCAAACTTTTGTAAACGTTTTTCCCCTTTTGTTAACTTCCAGCACCACTCCAGATGAGCTAAGGAGCAATTGATTTTCATTTGCTTGTTCTATTTTTTTCTTTTCTTAGAACATGTGTCAAACATATGTGAATTAGTAGACTATTTGACACATGCTATCTAATAACTTTAAGTATATTATTAATTATAATTAAAAAAATAAACTCATATTGGATCGATAGTATTTTTTCATTTACCTAATTCATCCTTTTGCAATTTTTCCATTAAATTTTTATGCTCTTCTAGTCCTAGATCAGAAATAATCATATCGAGCTTCGTCATTTTGTGGCTCTGCATGATACACAGTAAACAATACATATTATTTAAACTTACATATAGTTCAAAAATAATATTTTTTATAAAGAATTTACAAAGAACTTGTCTTTTTTTCTTTTCTTGATGTGTTAACAGTATTTTTGTTACTTGATCTCTTATCAGACATTTCTTTATCAATCTGAAACCTGTACCATATCATTCATTAATATATTTATAAATAAATTCTCAACTTTTCAAGTAGAAAATAAATCTCAAGGTACCGGTGCGTCTTTCACGAGGTCCGCACCACCGCCGGTGCGTTTGGATATTAACAACGCATCACAAAGCAGTATAATACACCGTACGGTGCGTTGGGTATTGTAAATGCACCACAAAAAAATGTAATAGACCTAACGGTGCGTGGGGTATTATAAATGCACCACAAAAATGGTGTAATACACCATACGGTGCTTTCCTAGTTAAATGGAGCACCGGTGCCCTATTTCAGATTTGACGCACAGATTTAGAGAAAAAGTTTTCATTTTTTTTACTATAGTACTTTTGCGGTGCGTTGTATAATACAGAGCACCGGTGCAGTATAGTACGTAGGGCGCACCGATAAAGAAAAATCCATTTTTTCAAAAATTCACGCAATGGCCGAATGGATTGGGATTCGACTACGCAAGTTGTCTCGTGGGTTGGACATCAATAAAAAATGAAAAACCCTAATTTTGAAATTACAGAAACAGGGAGAAGAAAGGGAAAAAAACAAAAAAATGAAGGGTTTAGGGTAAAAGTGGATAAACTGTAGAAAAAAAGTAAAAAAATACAGAAAAAAGTAAAAAAAATAATCAAATTTATTCACGAGATGGTTTCAAATTCTATGATACAGGGTTTGAATCACCAGAGGTTTGGTTTTTGATTGTCTGAATACTTCTGTTCGAACGTATTTCGCTGCTCCACAATGTCCTCCTGCTCTCTTGCTCCAGGTTGTCTCCTGCAAATATCTGGCTGAAAATTTTAGCAAAAATAGTGAAATAATGAAAAGTATTTAGTATTTAAAGAATTATTTTATGAAATTAGATTTTCGAAAATATTTTGCCGTCCATTTTTCAAATTGCCGCTTTTTTTTTCACTTAAAGAAAATAGAGTTGTGTTTTTTTTTATTTGCGTTTATTCGTTACCAGTGCAGAAGAGTTGTGATGCACTGGTGCGTCTTATTTATACGATGCACCGGTGCGTGTTATGATAATAAGCGCATCGAACAGTATAAAGTTCTTTTTTTCTTGTATGTAAGATCATAATAAAATAATGATAATTATAAAGTACATGAATTTATTTTCATTATTTTCTAAACTTTATTATGTTACAAAAATTCGTATTATTCTAGATTTGTTATTTTACAATTATTTGCAAATTTACAAATTTAAATATTTTAATAAAATCATTTCACATTAATACAATTAAAATTTTCACAATTTTTTTTTTGTAAGTAAGACTAAATTCTATTGATAATGTAACATAATTTACAAAGAGGCTAGGGCCTTAGCAGAGCTGGCGTGAGTTATTGCCATGATATCAGCAAAATAGAAAAAAATACCAAAACTAGAGCTGCCCACAAGGGGAAACCAACCCAAGAAGAGTAGATAGTGCCGCCTCAGAGAGGAAACCAACAATAGAAAACATAAGTTAATGTATTTAGTGTATGCATGAACAGAAAACAAAACTAGAGGACTGTAGGTCCAAGACCTAAGGAGACCTGGTAATCTGAGCATTAGGAGAAACTGGAGGAGGTTCTTCAACGATTAAGCATCTGTACTCGTCGTCTTCAGCAGAATGCAGTCCAATTGCTTCATGGCGAGGAGCAACAGCTTCAGCGCCCTTATCATCGACTTGCATCCGCTTCTCTTTGTAGTAGTCGGAGCTGCTATCGCTGTGCGAGCTGGAGGCGTGCATAGGCGAGGCCTGCGAAGCTCTTGCAACCTTCGAAGGCTCAGGATGACCATGCTGGCTTGAAGACGGAGGGGGGTGGCTGGGGACAGGGCTAGAACCTGGGATTTCACAGAAGGAAATGGAGACAGTGGCCATGACAAGAGGGCTGAAGGAGGAACACTGGAATTGAAACTGGGCTGAGGCGGGGAAGTGTTGGGGCGGAGGGTCAGAAGGAGGCTCCAAGGTAGGGTGGCTAGCCATGGAGCTAAGGAGACGACCCCGACCACTACGGGTATCCAGATATCTACCCCCTAAGTGAGCAAGGGAGGAGGACGAGGCACAGGGGGAGGAGGAAGAGATAATCCGCAAAGCTCTGCCTCTGCTGCCACCCCTTCGGCATCGCATTCGATGTCGTAGGCGAGGCATGTTAGCACGACCTAGATGCGCAGAGCTTCGACTGGCGGAGGAGGCCGTGTGGGCGTGGAGAAGCCAAGAGATGGAGGGAGAGGTAGGGCCAGAAGAGGCCGAGAAACGAAAATAGCAGTGGGGACTCTGTGAGTAATGGATGCCAGGGAGGATTTCTATATAGCCACTGAGACTGCAACGCCTCCTAAATGATGTGCAAGTGCTAGGCTCTGCGGCTCCAAGGGAGAAACCACCGTGCAGAGGAGGGATGCGAGTCGGCATAGAACTCGTAGAGGGGGGCTGAATCACCACAGAGAACTCGGGAGAAAGAACAGAGAGCCGAAGGGAGCAGCAACCAGACGACATTTTGAAGCCCGAGTGAATGCCTCGACCATTGCAATGAATTAATTGCTAAGCAAGGTGACGGCGAGGGGCGTTAAATGCAGGAGGAGGCCAGCAAGTTAGCGAGCTGGTGGCCAAGCCACGTTCCGTCCCACTGCGTACTAGCCATGTCAAGCGCCATTAACACCCTCATCCGGGAAATTAAAATTTTCACATTAATAGAATTAAAATTTTTCAAAGATTTTACATACAATTACAATTAAAAGTACAATAATTACAATTAGAATTAGAATTAGAATTACAATTTTACATTAATTTCACATACATGAATTACAATTAGAATTACAATTACAATTTTACAAATATTTTACATACAATTCAATTAAAATTACAATTACAATTTTAGAATTTTACATACAATTACATTTACAATTTTACATAGAATTACATTTACAATTACAATTACAATTTTATAATTTTTCATATATACAATTACAATCATTTTAGAATAAATTAAATATTACAATTTCAATTCAAATTTTACATTAATAAATATTTTACATACAATTACAGTTTAAATTACAATAAGTACAAATACAAATACAATTTTACATACAATTAAAATTTAAATTACAATTACAATCACGACATAATATTTAATAAATATCATGGTCATTTAATATTAAATTAATTAATAAACATCATCATGATCATGATAACCATCGTACAAACATCATATTCGACTAATAAACATATTCAAACATCAAATTAACATTATATATTAAGATCATCACAACACAAACATCAAATATACATCTCAATATGTCAAATAACTCATGCTATCACATATACACATCTATCTACAAGCTAAACATTAAATGAACATATCTAACATGACCTAACAATATGTGCCACATCATGATGATCACCAACATGAAAATTAAGTACAACTGCAACATGAACATAAAATACATGGACCATATATATATATATATATAACTGAATAATGTTAAAAATATACAACTGTAATATAAATGTCATGGATCAGGCACTGGTGGTAGTATAACAACATCAATAGTAGTACTACAAGTGGATGCCTACTCAGTAAAGCTGGGTGCAGCCTCGACATTCAATGGTCGAGCCTGCTCATGATCATGATCACTAGTACTGATGGATGCATCTGCTGGTGGTAGTACAACATCAATATGAGAAGTAGTAGTGGAGGCCTGCTCAGTGAATAGTGTAGCCTCGACGGTTGATGGTCCAACTTTCTCATGATCATCATGACTAGTACTGATGGATGTAGCTGCAGGCTACTGACTGGATGTGGCCGATGGTCTTGCCTCATCTCCATGATGACTGTCAGATGCTGCCAGTGGAGTGTCATGCTCATTAGGCATGCCGTGAGGTGAACGATCATGAGATGCATGTGAGTCGTTGGTCGTAGACTCATGTCCATCACATGCTGCGGCTCGACTACGCCTATAGTTACGGATAATCCTCCTGAGTTGCGTAACTGCTATCGTAGCTCCTACGACATGCTGCATCAGGCCGTACATGTCACACGACATGCCTCTCTACATCTGTGATAGCCTATCGTCGGCCTGTATGTCTCTGTAATGAGCGGGCCTGATGCCCGCATCAACAATCAATGCACAGAGTTGGTTGGCCAACTCCATCCTATATCTGGTCTCAGGTCGACCACGCCTAGAAAAAGGTGGCACCGGTGCACCATGATGAGCAAGAGCACGTCTCTCTGCTATACCGGCCTCATCCTCATCATGATCATGCTTGAAATTAGCCATATCCTAATCGTCATCATCAGGATCCACACTTAGATCATGTGGTGGACCTGGCATCTCCTTGCCATCAAAAGAGCCAATGTCTGCAAAATATATACAAGTACACAGCAATAATTATACAATTTCAATACACAATTTAATAAAAACAAGTTAATTAAGAACATGTTAGAATAAATATAAATAAAAAAATAATATTACCTCTATCATCTGGCGGCTCATCAACTGTGAAGAGGATGTTAGGACACCCTCGCTAATCTAAGCCAGCATAAGGACATGGGACCAAAATGAAGGGATGTAGCCCGTCAACACTGGCTAGTAAGTCTAGTGAATCATGTGATATCCTGGCTGGAAACAAAGTGTCTCCCCTATTGGGTATCATTTTCCCCCACATGTGCATCCGGGCCTCAAACATTGGCCTATGAGGTTGTCGAACAAAACTAGGTCTCATCTCTGGAAACCTCTAAAAAAATAAAAAAAACAGCTCTGAAGCAAAAGGGAAGTTGACCCTCCCTTGTGCATGAGCACAACATCTATCTAAGGTTGTACAAAACTGCTGCAAAAAAATGGCAGACCACCTGACAAGTCGTGGCTGTTGTACTAAATAATCAACATAATATAAAAGCGAGCAACTAATGTGTTGCCCATCAATGGTGTTGTGAGAAATGGTCGAAATGATAAGGGAGAGGCACTGCATGTCCTATCTACCAAAAGAACCTATACGTAACTGACCTCCAGGTACTTGAAACTCTAAAGGAGACAATACATGTGCTCCAATGTATCTCTGGGAGTAAACTAACTGACTCCCTACTGCACAACCAACTGGCACGTTTGGAAATGAGGGAAAATCCACCCCTCTCATCGATAGTCTTGTAATAAAATAAATATCCTCCTCAGTGGGTGTGTACCACTGGTCAAGACCAACCTGGAAATCCTGTCGGTGGGCATTCCACCTGCGGATAAGATATCTCAAAAACACACTGTGCGCCTTTAGGGAAGTAGCCTCCTCATAGAACTTGAGGAGGCCTACCTGCCTAAGGATATCCTGGGTATCTACAGTAATAGAGCAAGGGTATGCATCTCTCTCCCTCTCTTAGGCCTCCCATTAGTGAATCATGTCATACTGTTCAGTCTGTTGTTGCTGCTGTTCCTCCTCCTCTCTCTGAATCATTTCCATATTAAATATTTTTTTTAAATTAAAACAGACATGTATTTAGGAATACACACACACACACACACACACACACACACACACACACACACACATATATATATATATTTTAAACAAACAGACAAGTTGGTGCGCCAGAAAAACAGTCACGCATCGGTCGCAGTGCATCTTAAGAATATAGAGCACCAGTCCTGGTGCCCCTAATGAAATACAATGCACCGGTCTTGGTGCAGTTGTCTATTTTTCAAGCACTGTTAACTTTATCAAAGTTCAAAATAGCGGTGCACTGACTGAAATATATGCCTTAGTGCATATAGTCCTATCAGCGCACCGACTTCATGATAATTACATAGCTGACGATGCGGTCTTTTACTCGACCACACCGTTGACCCTCTCGGAATCCAGGAATGCGGTGCGCTGACATACATCGGGGCGGATAATTCCGTCAACGCACCGAACTATGATTTCCGTGGTCAACGGTGCGCCTAGATAAATGAGCGCACCGCCGTTTTTTTTTTAAATTATTTGGGGCGCCTTTTGGTACCACCTCGGAAATGGTGCGGCTATCATTAGCACCGGTGGCGGTGCGGCCTATAAATTTTACAGGCAGCACCGCTATCCGGTGTGATTCGAATAGATCCAGCGCACTGCATGACAATTTTTTTTTTAATGGTTATTTTTAAGGTTATTTCAATTTCTAATCCGCTAAAAGGCTTACTTATGGAAAAACTAGAAAAATACTTGTACATTTCGTTTTCGAGGAGGCATATTGGCTGTAAACTTTGCAAAAGAAAATTTGCCCACTGTTTTTCAAAATGCAAGCTGGAGAATGGTGGCCAATGCAGAGCAGTAGTGTGTGTAATGGGTGCAATGAGAGCACTGATGTCAGGGCAGCTCAGACAAAGGGAAATGGCACCAGTGCTTGAGAGCTCCGGAGCACTGAAAAAAGTGAAAAATGAAGTTTTTTGGCCGTAATTTTTTTTTTTATTTAACCCTGTTTCAGTGCGCAGGGTTTTATAGGTGCACCGGTACGCTTACCTACAATTGCACCAGACTGTGTCAAATTTTGCGTGTTGTTTATAATGCACCGGGGCGATTCCCTAACACTGCACTGGGATGTTTCAATTTTGGCGCGAGATTTTGATGAGGCACTGGGGCAACAAATCTGGAAAGCACCAGTGCTGAATAGTCATGAAGCACCGTTTTTTTGGCCTTAATTTTTTTTTTTTATGTAACAATATTTCGGTGTGTGCGATTTATAGGCGCACTGGTGCTCTTGGGTAAGAACGCACCGATGCATTTCTGTTTTGGCACGGTGTTTTATGACGCACTAGCGCGGAAGAGTGGTGAAGCACCGGTGCGTTACAGTAATAGGAGGCCACAGATGTGTGTGTACGTCACGTAAGCTGTCTGGTGTGCCAATGTCTCGTGCGCACCGGTGTGTTCTATGGGAGGTCGTGCACCGGTAATTGAGAGCTCAGAAACAATGGAAAACTGAAAAATCTAGGTTATTTTGCCGTAATTTTCTAATATAACCCTTTACCGGTGAACATGTTTTATAGGCACACCGGTGCTCTTTGATAAGAACACACCGACGCGTTTCTATTTTGGCGCGTTGTTTTATGATGCACCGACGCGGAAGAGCGGTGAAGCACCAGTGTGTTACAGAAATAGGAGGCCCCGGATATGTGTGTACGTCGCGTAAGCTGTCCGGTGTGCCAATGTCTCGTGCGCACCGGTGCATTCTATGGTAGGGCACGCACCGATAATTGAGAGCTTAGAAGCAGTGGAAAACTGAAAAATCTGGGTTATTTGCCGTAATTTTTTTTTAATATAACCCTTTACCGATGCGCATTGTTTATAGGCACACCAATTCTATTTATTACAAACGCACCGGTCGGTTTGTGTTTTTGCGCGGTGTATTATGATGAACCGGTGTGGTTTCTTTCTACTGCACCGGGTCGTCTCGGTTTTGGTGATGTGTTTTATAATGCACCAGTGTGGAATATCTGTGACGCACCAGTGCTATAGAATAATAAGACGCAATAGGAGGGTGTGTACAAAGTGCACGGTGTTTGGTGTGCCAATGTTTTGGTCCGCACTGGTGCTTTCGTGGTTCGAGTGCACCGGGGCGACGTGTAATGATAAGCGTACCAAGAGGAAACCATCTGCAAAACCCTCTGCCCGCCAACCTCCTCTAGTAACCTCCGCTAGAAACAGATGTATGGGGTATTTTTCTGTGGGGTTCCTCAAAAACATCTGCTAGAGGATATTTCCTTGTAGTGGTTGTATCTGAAAAGTTACTATGCTTAATCACGAGCGTAGTAATTTTTTGTATTATATTGTATATATATGCTGTTGATTTGCATTCACTATCTTAGTTTGTTTTTAGAGTTTTCTTGACATTAGTAATCCGCTTTACATTTCATCGCAGATGTTTGAATCTTCAGAACCATTTTTTGGATATGCTGATGGTGCTAGTCGTAGTACGCAG
The DNA here is from genome assembly GCA_034641835.2 of Pinus albicaulis. Lineage (NCBI taxonomy): Eukaryota > Viridiplantae > Streptophyta > Pinopsida > Pinales > Pinaceae > Pinus > Pinus albicaulis. Next base: position 976,964,758 of record CM076581.1, on the reverse strand, counting down.
AATCTCTCCTCTGCAACGTGGGCCATTTTTGCTCCGAACGACAAGTTAGTGAGTTTTCAAGGGATTTGTATTGGTAGATCGACAAATAATATTGCTGAGTATAGCGTGTTGATTGAAATTCTCTCTGATGCCATTTCATTTTGTATTAAGTGCATCATCATAAGGTTAGACTTACAACTTGTGGTATTACAACTTACTAGTGTTTATACTGTTAGAAATCCAATACTGCATAGATTTTTCCTAAGAGTTCAACTTTTGGAAAGACATTTTGATTTTATTCAATATCAACACATTTCCAGAAATTTGAACACATTGACTGATTCTTTAGCTAATCAAGTTTTAGACAGACATTTGCAACATATATAAAGAAAACATTCACATCATTGAATGGGATTGCACAATAAACATAAGGAAAACACTGAAATCAAATAGATAGATAGTTATAGGTTTTTACAAAAAATTGTGCCCAATACACATTGGTCATTTGACCTCAAAATGTATGCAAAATGTCAAAAGTAAACTAGTGGTGGTCATGGTAACATGCTATAGATATAGCTATCCTATGTAGTAATCGCATCCAGCAGTTAGGAACCCCAATAGTGTGTCGCTGCAGTCACATGGGTAACTCTTCGATCCGACAATCCGAAATCCTGAAGGCCAAACCCTCTATGTGCTGCTGAAGCTCAGCCAGAGTCTTAGCCATATCAAGATCTTGAACGACTGCTCTCCTTACTGCCCTCTCTGCTGGCGCATCTGCTTCACGATATGGTTCCTCTACTGGTTGAACACGACCAACATCTGCATTACATCAAACATTTAGTTTAGTCTTGGGAAAACATAAAAAATACAAAAACATTGTATAAACCTTAGGAAAATAAAAAACATGGTCAAAACATTCTTACCCATTGCACCCCACTGAGCACCTTCTAGTAATGCTAAATTTGGATCTCCTAGGAAATCAACACTTGCATATGCATACTCATCGATGGAAACAATCTGTCATCAGAACCAGGCGAGGAATGCAGTCGAGAACACAATAGTCGATTGGCCTGCATGCCTACCCATGAGTTCTACCCATCTCTGCATCCGCGGATCTATAGGATTAGACACATCCAGTGTCACATGTTGCCGATACATCAGTGGAATCCGTTCTAATGTGAAGGATATGAATATCGAACCATAACTGAAGTTCTTCTTCCTTCCTCCCTTTGCTTTGTTCAGTTGTTCTTTTATCTGAGAAAGTACAACTTTAGACCAGTTGAAGAGTGTTGGCTCCATACACTCTAGCACGTACTTCATATACGATCTATTCACTACATGTAGTGTAATGGTGCCGACAAGTTTTGCGATCATGAAAAGGATAGTCCTCAAAGGCAAATCTCTAACATCCCGGATGTTTATCTTTCCATATTTTCTTGGCTATGCCCCTAGATAAAAAAATTTCAAAACATAATCTCTCACTGTCTCTCCTCCAAGAATAGACCCTGTGAGTGAAATAGGCAAGCCTCCCCTTGAAAAACCTGTAAGAAAGTATACATCCTTGATTGTTATGGGAACCACTTGGTTCTCAATATGAAATCCCTCGATAGTTGGATCCCATGCTCGAACTAAGAACTCCAAGAGTTCTATTTGTTGCCTCATCCATGACAACCTAAAGTACTTTAGAAATCCACAATCTCTTAGGGCTCTTACTGTACCCAGATAATTTAGGGAAATCATATCCTGTTCTTCATGTTCTCTTTCCCTCCATGTAATCGTCATTGTAATCCGATGGAAACCTGAAATACAACCATAAGAACCATTAGATTCCATTCAATGCAAAAAATTGGGCAAATTTTGGACATAATGCAAAAACCAAAAATATAGATTGCGCCCAACGCAGGCTCTAACAAGAGACAGTGCATTGTGTATGCAAGTAACCTTCAATTTAGTTGCTATACAATGCAAGTTTCGAAATCCAAGGGTGCGTTGCCATCTTTTTGGGCATAATTTACCCTAGGGACCCCAAAACCCTAAAAAATTGCAGAAATTGGAAATGAAATGATTACTGAAGGAAAGAGGAGGTTCATATCACTAACCTGGATCAAACGACAATGAAATCTGTCCACAGAAATCATCGTAATCAGTAGCTGAAGTTCGGGGAAAAAATCAGGTTCAGAGCTCCAAAATGCAAATGGTAACTATGGAATGGTAAAAATGAATAGTAAAACACTTTTTAATAGTCATTTAATTATTTGCAAATCAAAATTATTGCTATGACTATGGTTTTATAATGTTTTTTAATCATGAAACAAGTATTTTTAATCCATTTTATGTTGTTTTGAACATGTCTTACAACTGATGAACATATTAGTCGTGCAAATTTATTTCAAGAATGATTTGACCACAAAGCATAATTTTTCTCCTTATTTTTTGAGCTTTGTTAAAAACGAAAAAGGATTTGAAGCGCACTTTTATCTCTTTTTTGAGCTTCAATAACAACGAAAAAGGAGCCCCTGAAGTCTTCATTCAACTCTTTTCAGACTCCGATAATGTGAAAAGATTGTCGAGCACTTGTCTCCTCGAGCTCGTAAATGTAAATGAATTGATATCTACTCAGTATAAGTTTAACCATTTTTCGGACTGAGATAGATTATTTACAAAAAAGGAATACCTTGGTCGAAGATGACTAAAGAGGTTCTCTCAGATATTATTTTACACTTTTTCAGATCTGAGCGAAAACTTTAAGAAAAAGTACTTATGGGGTTTTCTTTCATCCTCTTTTTCAAACTCTCTAAATATGAAAAAGGACTCGGCTATCACTGTCGTTAAGCTCGTTAAAACATAAAATAGCGACGAACTTGTCAATCATGGCAAGAATCGAGTTTCATTCATCGCTAGACTCATTAAATTATTAAATAGCGATACATGATTGGCTCAAAGGGTTGAATTATAGATCAAGAAAATGTTATCCTCCTCAAGCTTGTTAAAAAATAAAGAGGTACTGGTCGATAAATGACCAGGGAAAATTTGGGAAAGTGAACAGAAATTTTTACAGTAGCAGGTCGCTCTTGAACATGACAGTTCACTCCATCACCATGACTATTTGGGTTGTGTAATCTTCTTGATGGTTCATTCATACCTATGGTTCATCATACCTTCACTTCGATTTCGGTTCAATGCTGCCAACTCATCTCAGTGTCGCAAATATGTTCAAGAGAAGTCATCCAGTGAATACTCATCCTTCTGCAATACTCATAAACCTTCATTCTCATGGCTGTCATCCCTGAAAATTGCTATATCAAATCATACCTTTATCTCCGAAATCAGTAACTCCCGTTTCTCAATAAGGTGGATTCCTGTCGACGAAAAATCATTATACAGGAAGTTCACTTAGAAACATTATGTCCCAGTACCATGAGGCTTGTTACAACATCGACAAGATCCTCGCTTCCAGACTTTTGACCGAAATATTTTGTTTGGCATTCGACATCAAATCATCTATTCACGCCTTACGAAATGTACTGCAGTACCTTGAGGGCCACTGAAATTAATGGTGGTTCTCTCACATTTGTTAAAAACTCACATCATTGGTTAGTAATCAAACGATGTCTCTCCATGTTCGACTACAAATCATATATTCGCATGGCTATACTTTTACCCGAATGATCGAGTGAACGAAATAAGAATACTCTGGATCTAGTTTCAGCCATCCGGTCTGCAATTTTAGGATTTTTGTACACATCATCTGTACGATGACCTTACATACAGATCGTCATCCGAACATGGGCCTATATCTGTAGGCATGTCTGTATTGGGAAACATTCAATATAGACAACTTTCTGAATTATGTACATGTTGTTAGATTGTTTATGTGTTGAACATGGGAATGCCTACCCTCAACAATTGTGATCAAGAGGATATATCATGATGTAATGTATTGTAAGATTGATGCAGTTCGCCACTCTGCTTCATCTCCAACCCATCATAGTGTAAAGCATCTCAATCAAAATATTGTTATTATTATTCTGACTTCATGCTTTAGGGGGCAATTTGTTATAGGTCAATTTGGGCATCATTCCGAATGACCTAGTTAGCTGGAAATCATCTCCAGGACCAATGAATAGGGTCTATCATCCCCTACAATTTCAGTTGCTACATGTCGTAAGACAAAGAACAAGACAAATCATTCATGACTTTCATCTACAAAGGTTTCCAAGATTTGAAGTTTGTAATATATTATATGAGAGCTCATCAACGCTGCCTCTAAAGGGACTAAGTGCGTTGCATATACAAGTAGCCCCATTCAAGGCTGCTCTGCAAAGCACTTTCCGAAACTCATAGGTGTGTTGGTCACATTGGGAGCGAAATTCTCATTGTTCCCGAATCTCCACTTGGCCAGTGCCTTCTAGAAGAGTTCACATGTGTCAAACTTTGAATCCATGAGTCTATTTGACATCTACAAGATTGGGAACATGTCTTGCCTATTATTGGAAAGTCATTGATTGTAAAACTACCTTTATCTCCTCTATAAATTGAGCACAGATCTTAGTGTTTGATAAGGAAGAATTTGAGTAGATAAATGCTGGTGGAATTTCAATTAAGAAATTGACTTGTGTAACATGCTGTTGGAGAGATCTGCATTGTGATGAGGCTGGGATGCTGCTGGAGAGATTTGCATTGTGATGAGGCTAGGATGCTGCTGGAGATGGTCACTTCAAATCAATCACTGGGTTGTAACCCCCCCTTCTATCCATTAATAAAGATTGTTGCTTAATTTCCCACATATGTATCTATATAAGCTCATGTTTTCCATATTATGAATTCTTATTTGATGCATATTGTTTATGTTTCATTGATTTAACTAAATAAATTGAATAAACATCTGTATTATTGCTATCTTTTACTGTTTAGTGTTCATCTTTGTAGGAAATATTTTCGGACATATAGCTATGATTTGAAGCTACAACAAGAGCGACAGAAGGAGAATAGGAAGTGCTTGGACTCCAAGTAAGTTCTTTGATCTGTTCTGTGTGTCTATTTTAAGTTAGGAAAAGTAGTCGCAAAGTCTTTAATATGTTGTTCTAGATAAGCACCTGTCTAGGGAAGAATTATTTATCCGTAATTCATAATTCCGCATAACACAAAGCGTGGACTCAAAACAAGGCATTCATTCTCTTTTACATAAAGCAATCGTACAAAGAAGATTTTTCAACCGAACAATGAGAAAATGTAATCTATGCTCACAAGCGAACAATCAGACCAAATGAACTCCGATAGGCACTTGAGACTTGAACACTCAATCAACCAAAAAGAAAAAGGAAATCAAATAGAGATGGTTCACCAAGCAAGGAGATTGACTCAATCAATAGGGTGATGTCCCATGAAGTAGGAAACCAAGAAATTGATGCACAATCTTAGAAAAACCTAGGATGTTAGGATGCACGTCCCAATAGAAAGGACAAAAAAAAAACAAAAACCAAGCCAACAAGCCAATTAAACCAACTTGATTGAAGGGGAGAAAATGTAAACCATACAGAGAAAAGGACCGAAAGGGCAAGACACACTGGTGAAATACTTAGGGAAAAAACCTTAATTTTTCATAGACATAGGAATGGGTGCAACTTTAGGGGCTGAAACTAGCACTAAAAGCCCAATTGGCGCGACTGTATAACTAAAAACTAGCGCTGATCTTTCTGTTAGCAAGGAAGATGACCTACCTTGTTCTGATGCTATGTTGTCGTATTCCGTCGAAGCTTCTTGATCTGTCATTCTCCTCAAGCTCGATACATGCTGCTACCAATGTCCGATTACCTATATAGATAGTCAAGACACCACGACAAGCATAAAATCATGACAAACATAAAACAATTACAACCTATCTGACTGATCAAGGAATGATATAAATCTCATTATAAATGTAAACAAGAGTGGAATATAAACATCAGTTGCATTTTATTATGATAAAGACAAGGGGAGTTTACAACCAAGCCTTGCTGTTGAGGTTCTCCTTTGGCAGGTTTTTATCCAAGCACATTTGCCACACCCTCGTACACAAAGGTCCAAGATCTCACTATGTTCCTAACACACAAAAACAATCATACTCTGATCTATTCGCCTTAAGCTATAATTACTTGTCTCTATGATTGCTACTTCTAACTAGCTAGGGTAGTAGAGGTGAAAGAGGTCTCCTTATATAAAAATGGAGGAGAAGGATATGGGCCCTCAAATAATAGGAAAAAAGCTTATCCTTTGGAGTAGTTCCTATTTTATGGGAACAAGAAGCCCAAAGGGGAATTTCTCGACCATATCTTCAAAAAAAACTTCCATCTCTCTGCTTCGCGAAGCTTCTAGTCATGGAAACTTCATTTTTATTTAAAAAAAAATTCCAAAAGAGGATTGGCGTGGGTCAGAAATTAAGACAGAGCGCAGATCGGTGTGGGTCAGACACTGAGACAAATTGTCGACCTTGAAAACCAGGTTTTTATAGAGATCTTCCAGAAAAGTTGTAAAGGGAGATGAATTGGAAGACAAAGTGTGGTTCAGGGTATGTATTCCATGCTTGGAAAGTACACAAGGATCACTGTATGGGTCCTCCAAGATCAGGGAATGGGGAGTACAGGGATGGTGACAAATTGATGTTTAACACTAACAAAGAGCCCATTGTAGTCTATCATGAAACTGACATATTCGATCTTCCACAAGGGAAGAAACCCTCACCTGAGGTATACCGAGACACATGTGTGATGTTCATGGTTTAGATGATGACAAGATCAATTAAAACATACATCACAATAATTAACAATTATAGATCGACTAGATAACCTTTTGCGCAACCAATAAATAGATACATTAGGTAGAAATGGACATAGAATCTCAAATTTGTTAAAGTGGGCACATATACACAGATGCATCCATTCATAAAATAGAACAAAGTTCTCTGTAATAATATCTTCTTATCATTAACAGGCCTAATAAATATTACATCTACAGATCTACATTAGCTCGGCTAGATCTGTCATGCACCTCCCCCAAACCCATTACAATCATAGAATTATGTAGGAATACAAAAAAATTACAGTAACATAGTGTGATTTCTAATTTAGAAAACATAACGACCTTCTTTTGTGATCCCTCTCTTTTGTGTAGCTCACCCTGCATATCTATATATAAATTTTGGCCCATTAATCCTATCCAAATTAACACACACTTGCTTGATGAAGTCAATTATAATCGCCTTCATAAGATCCATACCCACTTGGGCCACATTTAATGGATCCTTTCAATGGTAACATCTTGATTCTTATTTTTCGGCCTTGAAAAATTCCAAAATAATCACTTGGTGCTCTTATTACCGCTTCCTTCTTTTCCACTACCGTCTTTTGTCCAAATAGGGCCAAACTCTTTTCCATATTGTGATACATGTTCTCTGCAACTGTATTATAACCAAAATTGACCCCAAAAATATGAAGGATCCAACACTGCATAGCGAAATATGCAACAAAAGCAGAAAAAATATCAGAGAGCTTATATGTTATATTGATGTGTATTTCTTCTATTTGAAATCCAAATGAACTAGCAACACATGCATATAGAACATTGTTGTGAGAGACTATCGTTGACATGGATATAAGAGCACAAGAAACATGCCATATGCTTTTGGAGCTTCCTCTTTTTGAATGTAGTCGTCAATTCATTGTTCTAAATGTTGAGATAAAGGTTTTCAAATAAGTAAAAGTTGATACATATAACGACCATAATGATAATTCTCTTATTGATGCATATGAAGAGTCCTATGAGTATGGATCACCTTTCATTGATAGATGATTCTAGATCCTTGTGATATGACAAACGTTTCCATGATGAGAAATGATTACCATGAAATAATGCATCTATTGTATGGTTATTTCCTAAGTTTAGCTCAATTTCCCCTCGCGAAAATGATAGGATTTTGGAATTTTATTGATCTTAGTTGGTATTGTAAAAGTCATTTCGTGATTTTCATAAAGATATTGGAGCTATAGATGTTGAAATCATACAAAATTGAGATTTTTTTTTTATAATCCTTGGAATATTGATTGTAATCCAATATCTTCGTACAATCCAACTCAATGTCGAGAGGATGATGACGATTTGTTACATGTACAAAATGATTCTAAGCAACATAAGTGGGAGATTATTTTAGGTTTGTATAAGAATATGTTTATAAATGCTAATGAATTTGACATGATTGGACATAGGGGTCATGATGTTATGAAAAATTAGAGATCTAGCTTTATTGATGAAGAGACATCAAGACATGTAATAAAATTCATATCTTATAAGAGAAAATTAAATGCAATTGTTGCTACCGAATCTTTAAACAAATGTTCATATGAAAGTTGAAGGGAAAATAAAAAATTAGCATATAATCTAATTCTTGAACATTACAGAAGAGATAGCAACTAAGAACTCTTGCGTATGATTATCCAAGCGACAACAAGCACTGGAAAGTCTCACTTGATTGGTACTACTAAAAAAAACTCGAAATTGACTCTTTTCCTCATAAGAGCCCATTGCTTCTTTTGGCCCCTACCACTATTGTAGCATTCAACATATCTACATCAAAAATACACTCAACTCTTTATATGCCATTAAAAAACATGACTGATTTACAAGGGTCACATTTGATTGCCTTACAAGAGGAGGTGAGATATGTTAAGTACATCCTTATTGATGAGAAGGGTTTTATAAGGAGAAATTTGTTGACACATATTGATGCTTGTCTTTGTCAAGATTTTCCTCAAAATAAGGAAGTTCCTTTTGGAGGTAGATCAATTATATTGGTAGGTGAATTAGGAAAAATACCTCCTGTTATGGATATACTTGCATATGCATGTGAAAGTAATGTAAACAAATTATAGAATTTATTCACAACTGTTATAAATATTGATACATAATTCAGGAAAGATGGACAAAGCAATGATCAAAGATGTTGTTTCCATCTATTAATGAACATTAGAGATGCGATTCCAACAATAGAAGACTAGAAATTACTAATGAAACATACATAGTTCAATTTTGATCCTTCAACAAAAGAGTCATTTAATAAGGATATACATTTTTTTGCAACAAATGATGATGTGCACAATCACAATAAGTGTTGTTTGATATCGTTAAATCACCATATTGCATGTAGTGTTTCTACACGATTAGATAACAACCACACCATTGAAGCATACGAGGAAAATTTGGATAATGAGCTCCTTCTTGCTGTTGGAGCTAGGATTATGCTTACTTCAAATTTATGGACTAATGTAGGACTTGTCAATGGTGTCCTTGGAGTGGTTCAAGATATTGTGTATAATTCTATAAAATCCCTCCCTCGTCCTCTAATATATGCTTTAGTAAAATTTGATAACTATGTCGAAGTTCCATGGGATGAACTATTCCCTTATATTGTTATTATTATACCTATTGAAAGAGGTCATAATAGAAAAATTCCATTTATATTTGTTGAATATTAACAATCCATAAGTTCGAGGGATTGACATTAGAGAAGGAAACTATTAATATTAGGAGGACAAAGTGACAAGGTCTCACTTTTAGGATAATATCTCGAATTAAATCTTTGGATGGTCTTTGATCTCAACCTCCATTTGCATATGATCGATATGAAAGATGGGAAAGTGTGCTCGTGTGTCTAAGAGAAAAGTAGAAGAAGTGAGATTAAGATCAATTACTATGTAATTGATTCATTTTTCAGTATCTGCTTCATTTCACATCTGAATGATATGATTAGTGTATTGCTATTCAATATATTAATTATTTCATTTTGTTTATCACTAAACATTGTTACATTGATATCATTTTTTATTATTTGTATTCCTAATAATGTAAATTTCATATTATATAATCTAAAAAATATACATAATAACAATAATTTGAAAATGCGACATTGCTACCCATAGCTGGAACTGGCCTAGATCCATCTCACCCCAAATTTATCACGCGTCGAGAGGGATAAAATCTCTCGAGGTGAAAACATTTTCTCAACTTTTACACTCCAAAAAGAGGGTTTGCACTTTGAGAGATTTGATCCCTCTCGATACATGAAATATTTGAAGTTAGATAAATATAAACTGATTATTAAAAGAAAAACAAGATACTTAAAATGACTTACTACTTTTTCAAAATATAAAATTTATCTCCACTTAATATCAATAAAAAATAATTTTAAATTTTAATTTACAATCAAAATGATGATTTCACCATAAATAATACTTACCAAAAAAAACATTGGGTTTTGGTTAAATGGTGATGAGCAGGCTGTTATAGCACTCATAGAAAAAAAAAGAGAAAAAATGAAAAGTACTACCAAACTTACAAAAAAAAAAAAAAAAAAAAAAACTTTAATTTTATTAAAAAAATCAAATACTACCTACAATTTATATCTTTCATTACCTTTACCTTTAATACCTACATAAAATCAAATATTTCTAGATTCTAATGTAACCTTGTAACAAAGGGAAAAGAAAAAAGTAGTGAAAATTTTTATTCTCCCTTCTCATCTGGGTTTTAATTTTATGCGTAGTCTAAAAAACCCACAAAAAAATCCAGAAATTTCCGCAAGATCATGAAAAATTTTGGCAGATTTAAATTTGGGTTAAGGGCGTCAAACTTCATGATTTTGGGAAGGGTGTCAAACTTCATGATTTTGGGTGCCGAAGGTGTTTTTGATAGTGCTGAATCCATTTCCACTATCAAAAAAATGATTTAAACATTCCATCCACCTGATTTTTTTGAATTTTATTTTACTAGATTCTGACCAAAAAAAAAAAAAAAAACTATCCTTCGAACTATTTTGTAAAAAAAAATAAAAAAATCTATCCTCCGAGCTATATTGATAAACAACTTCTTACTTTTATAAGCAAAACGATAGTTTCACTATAAATAATATTTTAAAATAAGTCATCCCCTGTTGTGATCATAATTCAAGCTATTTTTAATGGGATTATGTGTTTTGTATAGCATTTATATTTAATAAGAAATCAAATCAATGAATTGATCAAGCCTGTAAAGCTTCATCCCTGTATATAGACCCACAGGAAGTAGATACTGCTAGTTCTCACCAATCATCTGTAAATTGTACCTATGTTGATTTGTTTGAGTTTGCTTAGCTTGTAAAGTTTTCTTCTCTGCAAGTAATATGCCCAAATTGAAAAAGCAAAGTAAATCTCAGTAACCTTGTTGAACTCGTTATCCATCAAAATCATCATCCTAGGACTGGAGAATCTCCTCCAACAACTTCTGTCACTCCTTGTCCAAATCCTAAATGTTCAGACATCCCATTCCCACATGATGTTGATCATATGATGATGATCCATGAACTTCCTTCTCTTGAGAATGAAGATTCGCACCTTAAAGAAATGTTTGGCAAGATGATACCAATGAATATGCCAAAGTATGGTCTAGGATACCTTGAACAACTTGATGAGCTTATTCCTTTGTCCAGATTTGAAATTTTTTTCCCTGGAGATTGTAAAAAGCCATCCAAGCCTGAGATGCATAAATTTTTCTCCATCCTAGAAGGATGTAAAAAGCATATAGTAGATACCCAATGGATAAAGAATATACTAAATTGGGATCAATATACTCATCCAAAGTCAAATGCTTTCGATCTTGGTACTCCACACCAAGAAAAAATCAGAATTTCAGAAGAATGGAAAGCATACACGACAAAGACAAATACTTTGTTGTCTTTTTATGAATGGAAGAAGAAATGTGAACCTTCAGACATACAAATTGCAGCTGCTGAATCATCTTCAACAAAAAATTCTTGGACTGCCATTGATGGCAGTAAAGTTGAAACTTCTACTACCTTTCCTCCCTATAAAGTGATCATCTTGGGAGAAGCACAAAATTGTGCAAAAGCAATTCCTTTAGTTTTAAAGGATGACAATTCCCTTGGCATTGATGGTAGAATACAGAAGGCCAGTGAACATATAAAATGGACTAACACAGCAGTAAAAGGACTATAAATGAATTGTGTCAAAATTGTTGAAATAAAAGACATTTTGATAGCTTACAAATTTCTGTAAGTAGTATTAACAAAACTATGAATGATGTAAACTATTCCAGTTCTGTATTAAAGGGTTTTGTCAGAGAATCTCTATCAAAGATTGAAGATGTTGAAAAGAAGATAGAGATTGGAATACATTCTACTCAAGGGCTTATTGAAGAATTGACTGAGAGATTTAATAAAATGCATATAGCCCCAAAAGAAAAACCCATTCCCGCTTCTTATATTTTTAAAAGATCTGTAAATATTCAACACCCTGTAAAACCTATTGATAAGTTTCCCCACCTTTTTCCAAAAGAATCTACAGGAGAAAAATCTGAGCCTATAACTATTTCCTCTCTGTTCAAATAACCTGAAATTCCAGAAAGATCAAAACCACATATGTTCCCCATCTATGAGCCTCTTAAAAGCCAATACACCAGGTATCCTACACCTGACCTTAGCGGAAAAGGTAAGCTCCCAGAAACGCACAATTTCCATCCTGAATCTCACAGAGAATGGAATATAGATAACCTGAGTATTGGCCAAATAAGGCAAATGATAGATTTAATGTTCACTGAATATAAACTCATATGCCTCAAAGGAAAAAATGAGGTAGAAGCCTGCAAATCTATCATCCAATGTTTTACTGGAACATTAATAAGATGGTGGGAAACAGAAACATCACTAGCTTTGGTGACAAAAATGGAAAATGAGATTTTAAAAGATGAAGGGGGAGACATTATTCATAATACTGATGGAAGTCCATAGAGTAATATGATTGGAGCATTGACTTCATTCATTTTAGAACATTGATGTGGTGGTGAAATTAAGCTTACAAATAAACATGAGATGATTATCATGAATCTCAAATGCTATAAAATGTCTACTTATGAAGATTTTCATAGAGATTGGGTTCAGAGATTATATGAAGTCAAGGATAGCAAGAATATACTATGGAAACAAGTTTATTTGGCAGCCTTGCCCTCAAAATTTGTTGATTATCTCAGGCAACAAGAGGCTTTCTAAATTCCTTTTGAATCCTGTACTTGAGGGGAAATATATAGCATTATCACCAAAGTCCTTGTAGGAATGTGCACAAATATGAAAGTAAACAAATCCTTGCAGAAATTATCCAGAATGCCAGATAGCAAATCCATCTGTAGAAAATATGGCCTATCTATAGATGATACTATAGTAAAAATAAGGAAAGCCAAAAATAAGGCCAAGAAAATAAAGAGGCAAGGATATAGAGAGTACCCACAAAGAAAAAAGAAGGGGACCAAGAAAGTGTAATATCCCAAAATCGGGACTGCTTGCAAGGCATGACTAGAAAACACATTTTCTAGGAATGGCTGCTACAGAGTGTGGAATCAGCCCTTGGATCCCTTAGATCTGAGTATCTAAGACCTAAATCCAAGGGTATATCAGAAACAAATCTCTCTAGGTGGGTTAAACAGATCTCCCACACCTAGGAAGGCTTGAAAACTGCCCAAAGAAGGGACTGCAGCAATATGCACAAACTGCTTCAGAAATAACATAGTTCCACTGAAGAAAAGAAGTAGGTCAATATGGAGGCTCAAAGATCATGTGTATAATAGCAAATCATATTTACATTACAACCCATACATTGTACAAGAGAAAGTAGAATACTATACATGAATAAATTCTTAGAAATGAGGTGCTACAACCACAAGAAAAGTCTGCATAAACTAGATAGAGTTATTTTAATGTGCTGAAGCAACAATGTATTATAACTCAGATCTAGAGCAGATCTGTACATAAAAAGATAGGTCTAATTCAGATCTGTGTACAAGAAAAGCTCATCTATACATTCCCCTTGGAGTTTTGTGCAAAACATGAAAGTACAAGAGCAGATCTGAGATCTAGAGTTGCAGATTTGCAGTAATATTCATGAATACCTTAATAATATAATAGAACAACAAATCAGATCTGAAACAAACATGGATTGGATGGCCAATCCATGGATCACCACAGTGAGAGGAAGAATCATATCACCAGAGATCTCTCCTCCAAAATGTAGACAAAACACCCTGCAACTGCAGATTTGCAAATAACGCAGTTAGGGAAGGGGAACTGCACTGTAAGCTCTGAGAATGATTTGGCCTGATGCCAAGGTCTGGATCTGTAGCTCCAATGATCTAAGACACTCTTGCCAATGGGATAAAAGACTTTCCCAGTGAAAAGGAGTGCTAGATGTGCATAGATCTGAAGAGATCTATCTTCCACTTGCTGCAACTCAAAAGGATAGCCCAACCCTCAACAGGATCAGCGCTATAGGTGTAAGGTGAAGCTTGGCCCAAGCCTCATAGTGGACAAGACAAGAAAAACTCCTCCAAGAGCTGCTCTAGGAAGGAGGTGGGATTCCCGCTCAGGAACACCCAAGTGCTAAGCAACACTATTCTGAGCTAAACAACTAGAGAATGAGAAATGTCTAAGAAGACAAATTCTTCTGAAACAATATCTTCAAAAACCCCCCTCATGCTGCTCTCCTCTTACTTTTATAAGATTGGAGTCTTGTCAAACCCTAAACCACTTCATCAGTTTAGCTCCTTTCACATGTAGAGCCTCCATCTAGAACTGCATTATGCCTCAAGGAGGTTCAATGCATCTAGACTGTGCTGTAGATATGGTCATGGTTGACTTGGTCAAGTGATCAACCTCTTTCACACTCAAGTGTGTTTTATAACATGGCCCAGATTTAGCCTTGTTCACATTGAGAATTGATTTATTTTGATGTGTTCAGGAGTTTTACATGTCCTCTACATTTTATTCATCAACATGAAATGCAAAACAAAACAAAGAAAAATTGAATATTCCCATTAGCTTCGGCTAAGTGGGAATATTACAGTCCTCCCCTCCAAGATGTTGCCTTTCCTCAAGCAACAGATAAGGTGAGTGTTGCAGAATCTCCCCTTCTTCTCTTGTGGCCCCCTCATCCAATAGTCTCCACCATTGCTTCAGATTTTCTGCAATAGTTCTGTCTTCCAATGGTCCCTCCCCAATGTGCAAGTTGACCTTTGGTGAATAAACCTAATGGCTCTCATCATGAAGGACTGGAAGGTCTATATGGAAACCTCCTTGCTGATCCATGGCCTCCGTAAGATAGAAGTGATAACAATCATGGGGAATTTCATCATCCATGAAAGACTCCCATCTCCATGCTATCATCCAAATGAAGTGAATCACCTCCCAGCTTGGCAATTCATAGAAAAACTCCTCCCCAATACTTATGAGAGGCATGTCCCAAACAAACATATGGCTCACCCTACAAAGAAACAAGTGGTCTACCATAGTGGCCATATAACATCCCATGCTCCCCTTGAAGCATGTAGTGCAAAAAGTGTGGGAAGCTCCTTTCCCCATGGCCTTATCCAACCAATGTGTCTCCCCTCCATCCATGTTCCAAACAAAGACAAGAACCATTTCAACACATGAAATCATAATTAGAGTCATGCTAGCTTCCATATGCAATAATGGAGAAGGACAATGGTCCCTCAAGTGCAACTAGCACAGTTTTACTCCTAACTTCCTTAGAATATGATATGACAAGTGTTCTCCCCAACACTTGTTTGCTGCCCCATCCTTCTTGCATGCTTGGAGAAAGTGCATGATAGTTGGTGTAAAGGAATTACACCATGAAGAGTATATCATATCTCCAAGAACCTTCAAGGAATGTCCATAATCACCATTGTTCATGGCCCCAAGTGGCCTATGAAACCCACCAGAAATAATGCTCCCTCTTAGAGCAAAGCCCTGCACATGAGTGTTAGAAAAATACAAGCATATAGTAAATATATCAGAATATTCAGAGATACAAGTTCCTCCATATACTTGTTTTACATTAGTGAGGTAACTCATGGATGAGTTCCTTCTCACACTCTATGAATAAGGAAGTGTTGAGGATGTCTTTTTCCAAGAGCTATGTTCCTCCTCAACCAGCAAATGATCCATGCACATCCTCATATGAGAGTGCACCTCCTTATTGAGATCTTCCCACATGAATCCCTCCAATATAGTATGACATGTTTTAATGAAGCTAGTGGGTTGAGAAATCAAGATCTCATAGGTTGCATGAAGTAGTTTGTCCTTGAGTTTTTAGATAAATAGATCTGATCATAGAAATAAATGACTCCATTAACTACTTTATACCTCCTATCTATCATTTTCTCATTACGAACCTTACATGTGAAGAGGTCATTGGAATATTCCATCAAGAGTTGGGACTCCCAATAAGGATCTAGGCTTGCTAACATTGACAACGCTGTAGAAATATTAAATGAAGTATTTGTCATATGATGGCTCTCCCCCTTGACATGCTTGATGTCAAAGTCACATGTTGGAGTATTTCCAACTTTCTTTTGTTGCCCCTCTTGTAGTTGATCTTGCTCAAGACAAGATTGAAGTTTAGGAGAGTCATCCTTCTTCTGAAAGGTTCTCCTCCTCCAAAACTCCCACAGTTTTGCTCCTGCATACAAGAATGGAAATACCTTCTTGTCATATTCAGAAATTCTCATCATATATTGGAGTATCTTTTTCTGCTCCAATGCTATGAAGTGGCCTTTTGATACCATGCTCATATCAACACAAATTTCTGAATTTCTTCTTTCCAGCATAGATATATGAATGGAAGATAGCAAAGTCAATTTCAGGAAATTGCTTAGCTCCTCATCAATGATTCTCAGCGCTGTAGTAGCTCCTCATCAATGATTCTCAGCGCTGTAGTAGCTCCTCTCAAGGTTCCCTATTTAGACAAATATGGTGCTGCTGCATATAGTTGAGAGAACACTTTAGCTTCCTGCCAATTAGGGGGTCTCCCTAGTGGAATGCTTCCATGCAGAGAGACATCAAGGCATAGAGCAGGATACATATATGTAGGGACTAATTTGTCCTTGCCTTCATTGCATAGATCCTCTTGCCTTCTTTGTGCATAAAACTTCTGAAATAGAGAGGGGTATATGCTCCTCATCATGTGATGCTTGCCCTCCTCTTTTCCTTCTTCTATCTTCAAGATCTCACCATTTTGATGGTGATGGCACATGCTGCACATGGATTGTGCCATAATCTCCATATGTGAGATTCTTTGGAACTTCTTGCAAGAGTGCAAGAGTTTCTCTCCTTGGAGCAAGTGCTCCATCTTCCTCTTCATGAGGTCCTAGATGTGCCCTTGTCTTGACTGCGTTGATTTCCCCAACCTTCTCTTCCTGGATCTTGCAAGACCCTTGGAAGTTCAAGTAATTCTCTCTTTTTGGCACATCTCCTTCCTTCCTCTTCATGAAGAAGTTGCTGACAGAACGTTGTAAATTTGGTGATTTGGCTGAGTGCTCATACGCATGAGATGAGGGCTTAGAACCTTCCTCATGTATAGATCTTGTATATCTTGTTGAGGGATCTCCTTACTTTTCCCTCCTCATTCCTTTGATGTCCTTTCTGATACCCTACAGAGCTTGAGATAGAAGTTTTGTGAACCTCTTTTCTCTAGACAACAAGGGTTTGCTTTTATTTCTCTTACAGATCTCCTCCTCCCCATGAAAAGACTCCATAATGCTTGAAGCTCACAGGATGAGCCAAGAAATTTTCTTTGATACCAATATAATATCCCAAAATCAGGACTGTTAGCAAGGCATGACTGGAAAACACATTTTCTAGGAATGGTTGCTACAGAGTGTGGAATCATCCCTTGCATCCATTAGATATGAGTATCTAAGACCTAAATCCAAGAGGAGATCATAAACAAATCTCTCTAGGTGGGTTAAATAGATCTCCCACACCTAAGAAGGCTTGAAAACTGCCCAAAGAAGGGACTGTAGCAATGTGCACAAACTGCTTCAGAAATAACGCAGTTCCACTGAAGAAAAGAAATAGGTCAATATGGAGGCTCAAAGATAATGTGTATAACAAAAAATCAGATTTACATTACAACCCATACATTGTACAAGAGAAATTAGAAGACTATATAGGAATAAATCCTGATAAATGAGGTGCTACAACCACAAGAAAAGTCTGCATAAACTAGACAACGTTATTTTAATGGGCCGAAGCAACAATGTATTATAACTCAGATCTAGAGCAGATATGTACATAAAAAGATAGGTCTAATTCAGATCTGTGTACAAGAAAAGCTCATCTATACATTCCCCTTGGGGTTTTGTGCAAAACATGAAAGTACAAGAGCAGATCTGACATCTAGAGTTGCAGATCTGCAGTAATATTAAGGAATTTCTGAGTCATATAATAGAACAACAGATCAGATCTGAAACAAACATGGATTGGATGGCCAATCCATGGATCACCACAGTGAGAGGAAGAATCCTATCACCAGAGATCTCTCCTCCAAAATGTAGACAAAACACCCTGCAACTGCAGATTTGCAAATAATGCAGTTAGGAAAGGGAAACTGCGTTGTAAGCTCTGAGAATGATTTGGCCTGATGCCAAGATCTGGATCTGTAGCTCCAATGATCTAAGACACTCTTGCCAATGGGATAAAAGACTTTCCCAGTGAAAAGGAGTGCTATATGTGCATAGATCTGAAGAGATCTATCTTCCACTTGCTGCAACTCACAAGGATAGCCCAACCCTCAACAGGATCAGCGCTATAGGTGTAAGGTGAAGCTTGGCCCAAGCCTCATAGTGGACAAGACAAGAAAAACTCCTCCAAGAGCTGCTCTAGGAAGGAGGTGGGATTCCCGCTCAGGAACACCCAAGTGCTAAGCAACACTATTCTGAGCTAAACAGCTAGAGAATGAGAAATGTCTAAGAAGACAAATTCTTCTGAAACAATATCTTCAAAACCCCCCTCATGCTGCTCTCCTCTCACTTTTATAAGATTGAAGTCTTGTCAAACCCTAAACCACTTCATCATTTTAGCTCCTTTCACATGTAGAGCCTCCATCTAGAACTGCATTATGCCTCAAGGAGGTTCAATGCATCTAGACTGTGCTGTAGATATGGTCATGGTTGACTTGGTCAAGTGATCAACCTCTTTCACACTCAAGTGTGTTTTATAACATGGCCCAGATTTAGCCTTGTTCACATTGGGAATTGATTTATTTTGATGTTTTCAGGAGTTTTACATGTCCTCCTTTACATTTTATTCATCAACATGAAATGCAAAACAAAACAAAGAAAAATTGAATATTCCCATTAGCTTGGGCTAAGTGGGAATATTACAGAAAGGGTAATATAAGTATGTCCCCAAAACACATTATTATCAGCCAAAAGATATTCATCTGGAAACTCAAAAAAGAGAACAATGGAATAAGCTAACATGTTGGTTTTGTGGTAAACTGGGACGCACATCAAATCGATGTCCTATTGCCGATGAATCCAAGAAAAACAGAGGAAAAATTCACAAGAATTAGCAAAGAAGAAAAGGACTGTGAAAATAGAGGGATCAGTCATGTGCTATAATTGTGGTTCTAAGAACCATAAGTTTGAAAATTGTCCCAGTTTTATAATCAGAGAACAAGTCCAACAACAACAACTTGATCATACTTCATCATCCTCTGAAAGCTATTCCTCAGATTCCTCTGAAGAGGAATTAAATATGTATATGAATGAATGCAATTGCACAGATTCAGATGCTTGCCATTGTGATTCAGACATTGAATCATAAAGCTCTTCTGATGAAGAAGACTTTGTTTCTGAAAAGAAACAAAAAAAAAGTTCTTATGTTACATACCATAGATGATGCAGAGACAACACTACTCTCCCAAATTAGAGCGTTAGGAGAGGGAGAAATGAAAGAAAAATCGCTTGAAACCTTTCTGAATACAATGCACAAAGACCAGGGAAGTAGTAGCAAAACTATCCCAAAAACAGAAAGCAAAGCATTATTTATTGATGCTTCATTTGAGAGAAATACAAGAGCTTTCCAAAGAGACCAATAGCAATCAAAAGCAAGATCTATAACACTAGGAGAAGTTAGCCAAGAGATTCATAATATCAAAAAATAAATCTCTTCCTTCAAAACAAAAGTCTTTGAATTAGAAAAGGGAAAATCATTTGAAGAAAATGAATGTTTCTCTAACCCAAACATATAAATTTTTGAAGGAAAAAGAGATGAATCTATGGATTTTAGAGATATGAGAGTTATGACCATACAATATCAGCGACATCATGTCATGTTGGATATGTGTATACAAGGAGAAATGTTTTCTCTCAAGACACTGATTGACACAGGAGTAGACGTTAATGTCCTAAACTCAAAACTCATTCCAGCCAAATATTGGGTAAAATCCTTCAGGCAAGTAGTTGGGTTGGGAAGAAAAAATTTATTGTATGAAGTTCCCCAAGCTTCTATATGTTTTAATGAACATTGCATCAAGTTAATATTTGTAGTTGCTGACATCCCAATTGACTATATTCTAGGAAATGTGTTTTTGGCCGATGTAGAGCCACATGGTTCTACTAGATTAAAAGGCAATAAGGCTGGCTATTTTATAACTGTACCAAGCTCAGATGGTAAGATGCATATGATCAAATTTCCCTTTGTATCTACTCCTAGAGTATCTACCATGGTACAAGCCATGCAACAGATTGAAAAAGCTAGAAAAAAGATAGTTGAGCTTAAAGATCTGAAAACCTCCATAAGAATAGGAGACTATCTTCAGACTCCTATCATCAAACAAAGGATATCAAACTTGAGATCACAAATTGAAAGAGATTGTTGTGCTCAAGAACCAAATGCTTTTTGGCATAGAAAACAACATTGTGTGGAATTTCCATACAGAGAGGATTATGAAGGAAAACCTTGCAAGAGCAGGGCAATCCCCATGAACAAAGAATACATAGATCTATGCTAGAAAGAAATAGAAAGTTTACTGCACAGAGGTTTGATCAAAAAATCCAACAGTCCATGGAACTGTTATGGATTCTATGTAAATAAACATTTAGAACAGTTAAGAGGAATCCAAGATTAGTCATAAATTATAGACTTCTAAACTTTGTCTTATCTAATGATACCTACCCAATTCCCCACAAAGGGAATCTCTTAGCCAGAATCGCAGGAGCTAAAGTATTTTCAAAATTTGATATAAAATCAGGTTTCTGGCAAGTTGCAATCAAGGAAGCTAATAAATTCAAAACAACTTTTAGTGTGCTAGCAGGGCACTATGAGTGGAACGTAATGCCTTTTGGACTCAAACATGCACCATCCAAATTCCAAAAAGTCATTGATACAATTTTTAAACCATATTTTGATTGGTTAATTGTATATATTGATGATGTGCTCATACTCTCCAAAAATGTCCATGAACATTTTAAACATGTTCAAAAATGTTCTCAGAGGGTCAAGAATAATGGATTGGTACTCAACAAGAAAAAGATTGAATTATTCCAGACCAATATCAAATTTCTAGGACATACAATCAAAGATGGCCAGATCTCTCTGCAAAAGAATGCTCTGGAATTTGCTGCTAAATTCCTAGATATCATTATAGACAAAACCCGGTTGCAGAGGTTTTTAGGCTGCTTAAATTATGTGAGCAACTTCTACAAAGATTGTGCCAAGGATAGAAATTTGCTCAATCAAAGACCACATAAAAATCCACAGCCTTGGACGTCAACACACACAGAAGCAGTTAGAAGAATTAAAAGCAAGGTGAAAACTCTTCCAGTTCTTTTTATTGCTGATGAAAATTCTTTTAAAATTGTTGAAACAAATGTCAGTGATGTTGGATGGGGAGGAATCCTAAAGCAGAAAAAGGAGAAAGAGGAACAAATTGTATAGTTTGTTTCAGGAACATGGAGTCCTTCTGAAAATAATTACTCCACTATAGAAAAAGAAGTCAAAGTAGCATGGAATTGCATTGACAAATTTGATATTCATCTTATTCATAAAAGGTTTCTTTTAAGAACCGATGCATCTGCTCTAAAGAAGGTTCTTAGCAAAGACATAAAATAACTAGGAGAAGCAAAGTTTGCTAGATGGCAGGCTCTATTTGCAAATTTCGACTTTGATGTCGAACATATTAAAGGTGAGAAAAATTGTTTGCCTGACTTTCTAAGCAGAGAATACTTAAGCCAGAAATATACTATCATGGTGATAGTAACGGAGTGGGTCCCATCCCAACATACAGAGATTTTAAGAAGTATTCCAGAGGCCCAAGATTGGAGAGAATACTGTTCAAAGTGGAAACCTACTTGGCAGCTAAGAAACACAAATATTTTAGATGCAAATCTTCAACCTCATACAGATATACAACACCTAGTTCCAGAAAGGAAAGTCTACCCCAAAGGTAGTAAATGGATACATGACATGGTATATGAAAGGAGTATGCTTTCTGCACACTTGGCTGAAGAAGCCTTGAGCAAAAATTTCCATGATATAAGTGTCATCTGGACAGAAGGAAGTAGTCAAAGGAGAGTTTATCACAAGTATTTTGCCATAAACCGTACCAGTAGTCCCACTTGACATGACATGCCAGAAATGTGGCCTCAAGGAAATCCATCCATTATCTTTCCAGATACCATCTATAATTTTCCTGGCTATACAAAATTATGTTGGGATATCATGAATGTTGATGGAAAGAATGAGACTCATTACACTAAAGTCAAGTTTGGATCTACATGGACTACGCAAAGAAATAGGCAGAATGAATGGCTCCAACGCTGGTGGAATGATTACGGCCTCAACAAAAATGCTATGGATCCACTTTATTTTGAAACTGATTTTCAATTTGACTGTAGTCTCTGTGGCCCTATGGCAGAATGTTTTCACTCTCCATGTAAAATTGTTGGGGATCTAAATAATTACCCTGACTATGATAATCTCGAACACTTTATGAAGAGACATAATGAATGGTTGGTGATGACTAAAATCAAACACCAAATAGTGTTGAGAAAACCAATGATTGTACAAAGAATCTACACCAAGGCATGGGATGCTGTCAGATACAATCGATTCAGATTTCCCGGGACCACACCTCTCGGAGATTAATAATTATGGTTCTAGTGGGCTTTTCCAAAAGCATCCACTGTGTAGTGATGTCTAGTCACAGACTGACAGTGACCAGTGTTCTTGTGGGCTTTCTGGTAAAAAGCTTCCACAATGTAAATATTTTACTATTTAAGCTTGTACTTAGATTCTTTCCAGATCGGAAACTCGGAGCACTTCTCCGACATATGTTGGGGTTTGACCCCACACCTCTGTGACTGATGAAAATAGTACAAGAATCTGTCTGTCCGAATGTCTAATGTTTGTCCCCTCGGCTTTCGTATATAAGGAAGTGGGTAAGGCTCATTAGAGGCATTCGGAGTTGGAGTTTAGAGTCCGAGTTTTAAAGTTTGGAGTCGAAGATTGAAGTGTGAGATTTTTCCTTCCTGCTCTACATCTGCGAACTGCTGTTCGACCTGCTTGCATCACGAAGGAGTTCTTGCCTTTGTCTTTTAGAAGTTTGAATCTGAGAAGCATGTGCATCAGAGTGAGAGCTCTGGTGAGAACCTAAAGTGGCCAGATTCCTAGGTTTTCACTCTGGTTTTGTGTCAAAGTTCTAAAACTGAGTCTGTGAAAGGCCAGGAAGCCTTCAAATCGCTTCTTGCTTGTCAAGTCGCAAATATCTGATAAATGCCTTAGCAATCAACCTCTGTAAAAGAACTATATCTCTCTATAAAAAGTTTTTGATCTTAATAAAAGAAGTATCCATTTCTGAAGCATATTTCCACATATGAGTACTTTGCTCTGTTTGTATTAAAATGTTATGTTGAGGTAGTATCTGTGAGACAAGAGGTTCGCTTGAGGTTCGCCGGAAGTTCGCCAAGGTCTAAGGAACACCAGTCCGTTAAAGGCAGGAGGCCATGGGAAGGACGCTAGAGTGTGAAAGTCCAGAGGTTCGTGTACGGGTTCGTGTAAAGGTTCGAGTATTGCTCACAAGAGAAGAGACTCAACAAGGCTGAAGTGCAAGCTTCCTTGAAGCCCCTGCAACAAATTGGTATCGAGCTAGAAATGTTTGGTTCATTACGGTTAGTACTCATAAACTTTTCTAATAGAAATGGAGAATGCTAGAAGATTTGTTTTTTTCAGAAAAATTGATAACCGAGAGCACTCAGAAGAAAATCCCTTAAGAGATATGTTTGCTTCTTCATCTAAAAGGTTTATGAACTCAACATAACTTGAGTATTTAGAGAATCAACCAACACCTAGATGGTGTTTACCTAGCATAAATTCTTCAGAAGTGTATGCCGATTTGTCTATGTTCCATATCAAATCAGTAACCAGAATTTCCATTAAAGAAAGCATTAGTACTGTCTTGATTGCATGATTGCAGTCTTACCTTGTAACGAAGAAAACAGAAAAACAAAGCAGTAAAAAGTTTATTCTCCGTTTCTTATCTATGCCATCATGCAAACCACCAGTATGCGTTTGTGCCGGAATGTTTATCCTCATCGAGATATAGCTGCTGGTAAAATATGCTTTCCTTGTTCTACGATCTACTCTGTATCTCGAATTATTGACGAGATTTTTCTGGCAGGCTTGTTACGGCATGAGCGGAAGTCTTGGTCTTGGAAGAGAATGTAACGGAACTTATTTATATTCTCCCCTAGGTTTTTGCAATTGGTTTGATTCAGGAACCAGTCCATTTTTAACAGTTTTTCCGAACGTTGGGGAATGTAAATTAGATATTAGACCGGTAGAATGTTTTCCCCTGCTGTTTGGCCATAATCTTTCTATTTTTTCAGCTGAGACCCGTAGAAATTTTGTGAAATTTAACCTGGGGATCCGCAGAAATTCACTGAAATTTAAGACTTCGTAGAATACAAAGTGGGAATTTCAAAACCACCGGCGGCAGTTCTGCTTCAGCAAATTATGGGTCAACTTTCCACCAATCGACGCAGAATGGGGAGGAGATGCAGGGTTTGGGTTCCCTTTAAAGTTCCCTCAGAGCCGACGGGCATTTTAATCAAAATAACATACAATCTTATTAGCCCAATCCATTTCCTGACATTGTTTATTTCATTTCATGGCGACATTGGCTCCCGGCAGTATTTTGAGGCTACTTGTTACAGGCGAGTATGGTTTGGTGTTGCTACAAGTCATAGACATATTTCCAGTAGATCTCGACTTCACAGAACTCTGGCCGAAGAAAGGATTTAGAATTAAGCTCTCAGATGGGCGGCATTCAACTTCAGTTTCCCTCAC
Source organism: Pinus albicaulis (assembly GCA_034641835.2). Taxonomy (NCBI): domain Eukaryota; kingdom Viridiplantae; phylum Streptophyta; class Pinopsida; order Pinales; family Pinaceae; genus Pinus; species Pinus albicaulis. Next base: position 976,939,578 of record CM076581.1, on the reverse strand, counting down.
AGATGAGCAACAGGAGCTTGTCCTGAGCGGTAAATTACAGGTAGGTCAATTTATTTATGTCAACAAAATTGTGCCTGGAGCTCCTTTTCCTTGTATCCAAGGGCCTCACCCTACTCCCGGTTGCCATCCACTTGTGGGCACTCCTGAAGATTTGGCCAATTTGATGTCAGAACCAAATTTGGCTTAAGGGAAATCTAGCAACTTGGAAAGCAGCTCGAATATCTCTTTACTGGACAGAAATGTAAGAAGTAGCACTGTTTCAGATAGGGATCCACATTTAAGTTATATTTCCAAGGATTCTGTCAAAACCCTATCCATATTTAAGTTATTTTTACAAGAACTCTGTCAAAATACATGCATGCAGATTGTCATTGGTATGGTGATTAGATAATACCGATTTGTGCACTTTGATGTCATAGTCTGTATGTGCTGAACGATAGTGCTGGATTCAACTATCTTTCGAGGGTTTTATAATCTGCGTTGCGTTTGTGCGTATGTGTGTCTAGCATTCCTTACAAAAAAATTAACCTGGAGATTTTGAGAGTTTCAGATTTCCAAGAAATGTGGTTTAAATGTATGTTTTGTACCTTTTGCAGGTAAAGAGTCCTACACCCCCAACATTAAGCCATAAGAGAGCTTCTGTTTTTCCTGATGCCGATATGAAGGTCAGACCCTTCATCTGTACCTTAAAAAAATCATCCATTTCATCGTCAGATGTTGCTGTCAACACTAGTCATGTTGCTCATGGAAACGCTGTTCCTAAATCTCTTCCTGGAAAGCTTGGGGTACCATAGGAAAGGTAAGCTATCTTCTGTCTCAATTTTTGTAACTAAAACATCTGTTTTATATTTGGAAAGACACAAAGAAATATGTTATTTTGGACAAATGATTAAAATAGGAGCTAAGAAACTTAAGATAGTCAAAATGAAACATCTAATCCATATCCAGTTTAATTTAAATGGAAAAGCGGAAGTGCAAAACAGCTTAAAAAAAGTACAACCTAAACGGAACCACTTTTTTTTTTCTTTCTAAATCTCATATTCTCTTCCTACAGATTGAGAGCTTAACCTTTGCTTCTTATATTACTTTGTAATGTGAAATACGTGATTCTAACATCCATCTCTACCCTAAAATGACATGTGTGCCCACAATAGAAAATCCAATTTCTGTAATGGAGTGTCTAGAATCTGATTACCTAGGGCCTTAGTTTGTGAATAGTGAATATTACCTTTGTCCAAATAAAATTTCTTTCTTGCCATACACCTGCAGAGATTCTCAAAGAATTTTGTAGGGAGTTCCTACAAACTGCATCTGACATTAGGATATATTAATGCAGGAAGCTTTGCAGAGACGTGATGCAGCTATTGTTGTAGCATCTATTGCGCAACAGGCAGCTTCTGCAATGGAGAGTCTGGTGAAAATAATGAAGTACGTATCAAAGTATAGTAAAGTTTTTCTTTTGGAGACTAGTTAATTTGCTAGCAGATTAAGTTGAGTTTAATATTTAACCATTGTGCAGGAAGTTTACAGAATTGTGTTCTGAAGCAGATCCGAAAGCCCCTGATACAGCTATAGAACAGTTCCTGGATTTACATCGTCAAACCTCGCAGACTCTGACTGCCATGGAAGAACTGATCAATCCTGCGACTTCAGATAAAATGCAAGCTTTTGAAGACAGAAAAAATGGCCAAATCTTTTGAAGACAAAGAAAACTCGTCAAATACTGTTCGCTTGTTCTTCCATGAAATAGGATGCAACTCAAATCCCCAAGAACCACAATTGAATTTGCCAAAAACCTTGCTTGGAAAGTCATCTCAGGATTTGTGTGTCTGCTCAAAGGCAGGCCTTTTGTCAAGAAGCTCAACATCTTGTCAAGCGCATGTAACTACTAAAAAATTCTCACCAAGGATTTCCTTGCCACGGGGAGCCGAGAACAATCACATTCCTAAAAAGAACCCCCACCCAAACTACACGTCAAGCCCGATCAGATTCTCCAATCAGGACATTGAGAAGAAAGGTTCAAATCCAGCAGATCAACAGCCCCCCCATGCCCAAGATTCCAGGAGAAAGAATAGTTTCTACCAGATGGCAAGACTTGCAAAACAAATGAAAAACGAAACAGAATCCTGGTTCATCGACTTCATAGAGAAGACCTTAGACACATGCTTCAAAAATATGAATTCCTCTGAAGACTCCAAGGCCATTACTGAGGATTCCAATCGCATTCTACCATCTGTTTCCGGTGAAAGGATGTCACCGACTAAACTCATTGATTGGGTTGAAAGCCAGTGTAGTGGCGGAAACAGAGGGCCAGTGTAGTGGCGGAAACAGAGGTGGTTTGTCATCATACTCCAGAATGCATAAAGTGCTAAGTAGATGGAAACCCAAAGCTACTAAGGTTCCTCAATTTTTGCTATCTTATGTCTTTGAGAAGAACATGATGGAAATACTACAGAAGTCCTATTTACACTAACGAGATTGAAACTCAAAACAAAGACGTCCCGTTTATGCAACTAATTGCAGCCACAGAAGCTAGGGGCTCTACGGCAATACTGTGAAAGTCCTGTTTCTGTTTGTGATAAGAAGATTGAAACTTTAGCAAAGAAATCCTGTTTGTGATAAGAAGATTGAAACATAAACAAATAAGTCCTATGTATGCAACTGGCTGCATCCAGAAAAGCTAGGAGATCTACAGCCGGGGCTAGTTTCTTGATCACCTAGCTTCTGTTCTCTGGATGCTAGTTTCTTGATCACCTACGTCCTCTCAATGCAACTAGTTGCATACACAGGACTTGTTTCGATCTTGTTAGCATAGACAGGACTTCTGTAGTACTCCGATCATGTTCTTCTCAAAGATATAAGACGGCAAATAATGCATATCACATTTTGGGCGTCACTGGATTTGAGGGTGAGAATTCTGGATTGAAAGAGTCACAAACTGTAAGGGAAACTGGGTTTTTGGCCTGGTTTTTCCTATTCTCGTAGTAAATCTGGGAGAGATAGGAAATGAACTTAGGCAGTTTGGACCAAATCCACATGTGCTGTGCAACTTCTCTATCATTTCATATAAAAATTGTTAAAATGTTGTGTATGATTTTTATTTGCCTTGTCATGTTTAATGGCTGTATGACACCATTTGGGTTTTTATGAAGCACTTCATCGAAATACAATAAAATTTTCTTTGATGAACTAATGAGTGTGATACAGCCTAAAGCCATACTGACCAAGGGAAAGGTCAAGAACAGAACATTGCTGATTCATTGGTTTACATTGCTAATTCATTGGTTTACATGTAAAATGAGTTTTTTTTAAACATAGTTAAATTAAAAATTATTAATATGAATTTAAAAAATTTAATTTTAACAAAATAAAACATTTATAATGTTATTGTCTCAATTAATATAAAAAAATACTAAAAACATTTTATAATTAAAATTTAATGTTAATATATTTTACAAAATATACCATTATATTGAATGTAATCATTTCTATTACATAAGATGATTATCATTTCTAAATGTTTAAATAATGTTTAATGTTTAATATTTAAAAATATTAAATAACAATATGATACCAAAATATTGATTTTTTAAAATGAAATAATAGGAAATATCAATAAAGTATTTGAGGTGTTATTTTTTAACCTTTACAACAATATAGAGATTGTTTTTCTTAAATAATAGAAAATATTAATAAAATGTTTAGATATTTAGTATACCTTTTTCAATGTTGTTAATAGTTGAAGATTTCTAGTTAGATTGGGCATAATGAGATTCTTAATTGGTTGAGTTGAACTTGGATGGAAAAATCAAAGCTCTAATGTATTAACAAGGTTCACTCAAAGCTACATTCTCCATATTACAAGGATTTTTTTCTCATCTATGTAAGTGCTAACTCTCAAAACAGTCAACACTCCAACAATTCTACATTGTCACATTGAAGTTATATGGAATGTTTTACTTAATCTCCAAGGCCTATTGAATGGAAAACAATATGATTATTCTCCTTCCCTACTTGGGAACTTGTTGACGGTGCTGGACCCACCAACTCTCATGGGATCTCCCCGATATGAAGTCCCAATTAGATCTTACACCATTTGGTGTAGGAGACCCATCTAGAATAAATGTCTGGTTTCCATATTCTTAAAGATTTGCCTTAGCTCCGGCTGTCAGCAAGAGAGAGGGGTGCATGTGTACTTTCGAAAAGCAAGGGGGGTGTGCATGGTGAATGTCTTGTTAGAGTCTTATATTATAGATATCTTAGTCATTTGATTCTTTCTATTCATTTGAGGTCAATTTGTAAACGTTAGTCTTGATGTCATGAGTATTATGGTTTAAACAGGTCTAGGTTTGGATTGAGTTTCATGTAAATTCCTTACGTCAAAAGGATCTATTTGCTAAAATCCAAAGTGTAATATCATGAAGGATCATCATTAAAGGGGTAATCATAAGGAGTCATTTGTCACCATGAAAGAGTAGTAAATGGTCATGTCATGAAAAATTTTGGTCATAATGAGTCGTTAGCTAGGTCTAGAGGCCAAGTTACATCGAGCAATCAGGAAAAAGATTGTGCTTCCATGCTTTGTCATCATGGGCACAAATTTGTAGGTGTCTTGAGTCAGTTTACATGTCAAATCAGGATTGGTCATGACTAGGTCTAGAGGCCAAGTTACATCGACCAATCATGAAAAAGATTGTGCTTCCATGCTTTGTCATCATGGGCACAAATTTGTAGGTGTCTTGAGTCAGTTTACATGTCAATTCAGGATTGGTCATGACATCAACAACAGGACAACAGTCAAGAGGACAATTGTTGCACTTTTTCCAAGTGCCACGCTTTGGTTTTTCAAGTTCAAATTGTGATTATCGCCATTAACTCCGCTCCAGGTCACTTGGGAGGTTATTTGTGTTATCAATCTGTAATTTTTGAGGTTGCAAAGAAAATTACAGAGGTAACCACAAAACCGCTTTGGAAGCTGGAATCTAGCCCTTCCAGCTTCAAAGAGGTATCTCTCTCTCATATTTAGATTTGTTTATATTTAGATATTAGGCTAGTTATGAAAGTTCATTGTTTGTTGTGTGATTTGGGATTGTTTGGTTGATTGATCTCTAAAATTACCATTGGGCTATGGAGTCTATTACTAGACCATGGATCCGTTTCAGCTTTTATAGATAGATTTTACGGGGCAAGGTAGCCAAAATGATTGAATTATTTTGTTAAATGAAGTGAACAAGAAGAGATTTAAGAGTTTCCATTAAGTAAATAGAAATTAAGAATTCATTTACTTAACTTTCAGTTGAAAACATTGAAATTATTCAAAGCCAGAATCAAAGTGTGCATTAAAACAAATTTTGTTCTTAATTTTCTGTTGAATAATTTAGATTATGAAAAACACATGTGAATGAGATACAAAGAAGAGTAAATGCATTTACAGAGATAGATGCACTTCACCAATAATTTGACACAAGAATCTTGTGAAAGAACTTTCTGTATTGCTGAAAAAAAGTCCACTGGAACTTGAAGAGCAGGGTTACAATAGCTTTATTGGACACAAAAATTAACCCTCCCTACTTCGAAATGATAAGTATTTATAAGTTTATTATAAAATATATTGATATAACATATCATGATTAAATTCAGGGATCTCTAAAAACTAATTACATCTCTTATTACAAAAACATAGGAAAATGGAACTGTTCAGACTGCTAGCACTGCTTTTGTGGAAACTGTTGCTGATCCGACCCTCAACATCTGCTGCACTATTTGTCATGCTATTGAACATAGAATCCATTTTACTCAAGTAACTTGCATAATTTTTCCCACCTGTCTTCCCTTGAGATGGACATCTTGATTAACTTCCTGTAAATTTCATCTACCTCTATATACTTTGCAAAAGTAGGCTTATTAATATAAATGTGCTTGATGTTTAAATCAAACTCTAGTGTCTCTAGGAAGGCTTTCCCTATGATACTTCTCTTTATCCTTGCAAATTTTGAACCGTCTCTGGCAATGGCTATTAATTTTTTACTGTAATTAGGTAAAATAATTAATTTACCATTTAGCACCAACAGGCCTGGAAATCCTTTTTGATTGAGCACCTCAAATGTGGTAAAGAATTTTTGGACACTAATCTCCAGGATTTGACATTTGTCTTCTAACTACAACATGAGGTTTTTCTTAGTCAGTACCTTCTTGATTTCAAGTATAGTTTCTGTCGCGTCTTCAATCTCTAGCTCTTCCAATTCTTGCCTTTTTTTAGAGTTTAAATTTCTAATAAGAGTTGTTGCTTCATTCGATCTTTCTCCCAACATTTTTATGATTTGTTCAATGGCTTCTCTAGATTTATGGATTAGTTCATTCTGCTAAAAAATGATCAGGATTGATGGCCAAATCTCAGTCATAGAGTTGTTAATGTCTATCCATATCTTTTCCTTAGCTTGGGATAAGGTATGAGCCATGGAAACTTCGCTCTCTAGCTCTTGTATCCTTTGAGTAAGCTTGTGATATTTCTGTGTTTCAGTCATGCAAGAATTCTCCGTCCTTGATTTCTTTTCTTGTGGAATTTTTACCTATTCCTTTAACTTTTCGATTTCCTTTCCTTGTAGAGACATGTCTTCCATTGCTTTGTTCATCTCTCCTGAAGAATCTGAAGTCTATGTAGAAGGCGTTGTTGATGTAATTCCTTCAGTTGTTGTTGATGTGGCTATCCCAGCCTTTCCTACCATTGTAAGGGGTACTGCATCAAGTGGGACTATAGCTAATTGTGCAACCTTTTCATTTTCCTTGATGAGTTTGTCCATTTCTGTTTCCATGTCCCTGATCTGTGAATTTTGCTCCATAATCAACCTAAGCATATCTTCTTTTTACTTTTCTCTCTCCCCCATCTCTTTAGTTTGTACATCCTCGGTTGCTGACAATTTTAGTTGTTTTATTAGTGCTGCTATGTCATTATTATTCCTTTTAATTATTTCTTCTACTGCCTTAACATTACTTGGGCCATACCCCATTTTTATTACCACGCCTTCCAAGGGTTTTATCTTGGTATGCTTTGCTAAAGAAGAAATATTTTCAATTGGGACTGCATATTGGTGAGGGACGCCTGCAATTTAGAAGTTTCAAGAGTGTAGAGTATATCATTTCCCCAGTCTGCCTGTGAATATCCATCTGACCAATAGGATGAATATCTCTGACATCAAACTCAAATGTAGTTTTCCTATAATCAGTTGTTGATTTAGGGTAGGGGACCTATGTCTGCAAGAATTCCATCTGCATTCTTCCTTTCTCGGTGTCAAAGGATGACACGAGCCTGTGCTAGGTTGTAGTAGTTTGTTTCCCAAAATGAGCATAAGTGCTGACTTTGAGAAGCTCATTTTTCTGCTTTATCTCTTTATATTTATCAAAAATACTTAGCTCTGTTTGTCCCTGAACTAATTCTGATTTTTGAGCAGTATCTGGATGTTCTTGTGAAACTGAAGACGCTGGAGATCCTGCAAAAAGGGTATATGATTTTGCTGAAGTATGTGGACCCTTTACTACTATGGGGGATTTCCCTTTCTCCTTTTTCAAAAAGTCTGTTTTAGGATTTACATTTTTTTTCTTTCTGTAGATTTTGAACTCTTTGGCTGAAACCTTTGTGACTGTAGGAGAGTCTTCTTCTCTAGGACTTTTCTCCAATTTTTCCTATGGTGTGAGAGTCTATGAAGTAGCTATAGATAAAACATGTTCCTATGCTTCTTGTAAGGTATTTTCTTCTCACTCAACTTGGTTCATATACTTTTCAATATCAGGTCTCTGAGCGTGGACACATGGAGTGCTTTTCTGCTCCACTCTTAGTTTGGAAATCATACCAAATGGGTCATATGACCAAGTAAAACTCAATGGGAACTTCATTTGCTTTATAATAGTATGTGCTTCTTCACCTAATGTTATACTGTTGCAAATAAAAGGTCCTACCTGAGTCTTTATTCTGAATTGTGATTTCTTCTTGGCCGAGACAAAATGGACTTCAGCTGAGTTATTCATTTGCTAGATATATTCCAATGTGAAAATCCTCATTGGAACATATCTAGGCAATTTGTAGGGTGGCAACTCACACCCATATACCCTTATTTTAGTATAATTCCGATACAAGTACCAGTCACCTGTTTTGACCTATTCATTGAGGTGTGGAACGTTATGAATTTCAGCACTGACCTTGGGTTTTGCATCACTATTCTTCAAACATACAGCTGGATGGATAAACCGATCAATGACATCTTTGAAGCTATATTCCTCTGATTTTTTTCTCACTAAAGAAGTCCAAAAAATTACTGACTGTGAGCTTCCATGTTCATTCAACTTCTGCACTGCAAATGGAAACCTGTCTGCTTGATCAAATAAGAACATATAAATCAAAATGGAGGCATAATTGAACATTCCTTCGGTTTGAAGCTTAACGAATTGTTCATGAATACTGTCAGAAAGGAACTGGCTGAAATTGAAAATCACTGAGGGCCTTTCTTTAGTGGAAAAAATGGATTTAAAACCTAAAATAGGTTCATCTACCCATTCATCTGAATGGTATCCTAGTAAACAAGAGAGTAATGAAATGATATGCTTAGCTTTGTCAGGAAAAATAAAGGAAGGATATGGTGGATTCTTTTTTGGTAACTAGGCATCTTCAGGGAGGAAGATTTCAAAAATTATGGCTCTTTGAGAGAATTTTAGCTTCTGATAGAGTTCTACCAGGATTTCTACTGAAAAAGGAATGGTGGAGTCATTCTAAGGAATCTGCAACATTTGGTCAATTTCCTGAGGGGTAATTGCAAATAGAATTTCACCATTGTGGGCCACAATGGTGATTTGGCTTGGTAAATATCCAGCTTGGCATTTAAGAATGAAATCAGGGAAATAATAGGTTTGGGGAACATGAATAGGGGTAGATTAGATTCCCAAAGCCTAATTTCATCGCTCTGGTCAAGGAAATTGTCTTTGACCCAGTTGCGTAGTTCGAATAAATCAAACTCACATTTAGGCTCTGAGATTTTGTAATATCAGTCTACCAGAGGGATATGATCGAGGTCAATTGGTGGGGCTTCATGGGATTGTCTGAATTATTGTTGTTTTTACCCTTAGGAGCCATGTCTGGAAATTTTAATAATAGGAAAAGGCTGAGAATTTCTATAATTTACCCAAGAAATGGTTGGTTGATGAGGTTCTTGACACTGGCGCTGCTCGCAAGGGATGCCCTGGATATTTAATCAATGCCTGGAAAATGTGGCTCACGAGATATAATTTAAAGATTGCGGTGGATAATTTGGTGGGATCGAATGCAGAAGAGGTGAAATGGGTATGGATGACGGGTTTTTACGGTTATGGAAAAAATTTTGTTGGAGGAGCGGGACTGTTGGGAAGGTTTAACAGAAATGAGGGGAAAATTAAATGCATAATGGATAAGCAAAAATGATGGATAAGTGTCATGGGGGAATTAGGGGTGTAGGCATGAAGGGTCGTTGGCAGGAGAGGAGGGGAGGTTAGGTGCTTTTCAGAGGGGGGGTGAGCGATTTGCACTATTTAGCGGGGGGAAGGGGGGGGGGGGGGGGAGTGAGCAGTTTGCGCTATTTAGCGGGGGGGGGGGGGTGTTGCAAATGGATAGGAGCCAACAACATAGCGTGGGGCTGGAGGAAGTGAAACCAATTTTCAAACCGCCCTCCCCCCTTCCCCCCCCCCACGCCAATCGATAAACGTAGGAAGGTCAGGGGGGGGTGATCCAAAAATCATTCCACACCATTGATCCGAGCAAGGAATGTATCATCCGTTGTATGAGGCTCGCCTGTTAATCACAACATGACAAAGAGCTTTTTTCGTTTTTCTTACTTTATAATAAGACCCTGAAACTTAGGATAAAGCATCATTTTTTTTTAACTATTGTATTTATATCCTAACATTCTAATTTTTCACGATCATGCCTTATTTTTACCAATCAAGGGTGCATTTAAATGTGCAGACCCTTCCTATTTTTCCTTGAAGGAGAGATTATCCTAATCTATATTCTAATATAGAATTTAACTGATTAATTGAGCTTAAATAATTGGATATTTCTTTTACCTATCTATCTAGTTTTAACCAAGTTCAAACAATTTGCCTAAATTATTCTCTAATCTAAAAACATAATTTTAAATGTGTTTGATCATGATTATACTATATGATTCAAGCAAGGATCTTTCATTGTGGCATTTAAACAAGATGCACACAAAACCCTATTTTTTTTTTTCTAAATAATACTAATTCTATTTACAAAACATACTGATACAAAACTGCCACAGTTCCAGCTATGGAAGCCTGAAACTAGGCTTGATGTCCATGCTTAACAGAAGTTCTGAACTGCCCTGGGTGGGAAACCAGTTCTTTTGGAGAGATTTTTGCCGCCCTTGCAAGGGAAACCAGCTCATTATTTCTATCATTTAACATATAAAAACAAAACATACTAGAGTAGCATATAGTTGTTTCAGCTGACGAAAAACATAGAAAATAAAAAATTCTCCCAAAACAATTGAACAATTGTACCATGGCGGGCCGAGGGGAGCATAATTCATTATTCATGAGCTGGAGAAAGCGGTTCCTCCACAATTTTGCACTAGTACTCGTCCCTTGGAACTTCAATGTCTTCCTTTGGCTCGCTATCCTTGTTGGTGTCGTCCACCTGCATGGGTTTCTTGCCCAGGTTGGAATGCCCAAATTCAGTGGGCGCAGCAGGGGTCAAGGGATTGTGCATAGTCGGCGAGGGATTAGGACCAAGGGAAGTGGGTTTAGAATCGGGCACAGGTGAGAAAACCAGGTTAGGAAACTCTTCTCTTAGAGTTACAGTAACAAAAGCAGTAATGATTGGTTGATTGAGAGTGCATTCAAAACGAAATTCCGCCCTCTGGGAAGACTGGCGAAGGGCGTGACTAGCTGAGGGATGGGAGGCAGGGGAGACAGGCCTTGGAGAGTCAATGGACTGAAGTGGGGTGGTCTGAGCAATACGGACATTTCCAAAATGGCGAGCGCGACCTCTTTGGCTGCGAGTATCTGGATAGCGTCCCCACGCAACGCCTTCAGAGGAAATATTAGTGTCAGAGCTGGTGGAAGGCCGAGAGCGAGCTACACGACCTCGACTAGCTCCACGGTGGCATCGCATCTGGTGACGAAGCCGTGGCATGGTCACAGAGGTGTGCTGGAGATGCTGGAGACAGAAAGAGCAGGTAGAGAGTTGTGGGAGCCAGCAAGGATTGGAAGTCCGAGTATGCAGAAAGGAATTAGAACAACAGAAGGTGCTCTGGGTGAAGTGGTGGCCCGACAGTGTCTCCAAACAACCAAAGAGCGAGCAGCGTCGACCCGTCTGTGTGCGAACACTAGGCTCAGCACAAGCAGAGGGCAGGCGCTCCACAGGGGATGCAGAGAACGACAGGCAGAACAAGAGCAATCCAAATTATTCGAGACAAAATCCATCGCGAACCAGTCAAGCAGGGCGGGGAGATGAAAAGGCTGGCGAGAGTGAGGTAATGTCGAGCAAGCTGGCGTAGTTAATGCAGCGGTTATGGAGCTGCAAGGGGCCATATGGCCACCCCACGTGAGCTCCATCGGGAGTTGCCCATGGACTGATGTCCCATCAACCGAGACTATCATCCGCATCCAGAGTTGTGCGATCATTGTGCACCAACATGGTGCAGTTCTGCAAAATACCTCTATCATGGATGATGTTAAAGGGACCATGATTTAGAGAGTTGATGCTGTCTGCTCCTAGATTGGCTAGGAGATCTGTAACTTTGTTACCTTCCCTTTTGACATGGGTGAATGAGATTGCTTGGTTGTTTTTCAACAAGTTGCTTATCTGTTCAATTTTGGTAGCCATTCACCAGCTTGTAGCCACCTTCGCCGAGCTAGTGCCTTGAAGTAGCCGGTTAACCATATTGATAAGAATCTGATAATCCCCTTCACAAAACCCTAATTTATTTTCAATGCAAAAACTAATTTTCTTTCTAGTGGCATTTGAACTTACTCACTTTTACACTTTTTTTTCATTTCATGGGGTTCTTTTCATTTTTTATTTTCATTCTTTTATTCCAGTTTTCTTTTATATACTCTATTTTCATTTTTTTTTTTGGAAATCATTTGTAGAAGGCAATATTGTTTACAATTTGACATGAACTGAAAGAAAGTGTTCAATCACCATTTGATCCTATGAATCATAGGACCCTAATAGTGGCTCCTGCTGGGTATGACAGTCTCCCTATGAGGTGGGAAGAATTGTAGATCAGTGGCCTTGAATCATCTTCTTCAATATTTCTTCTGAATCTGATTTGTTTTATTTCTATTGTAGTTATGGTGGAAAATTAATCAGGTGCTCAAGGCCTTCTCTTTGGGCTTCAACTTTTGATATGAGCCACCCACTCATGAAAGTACAAGGAAAATGATATTTACAATGATTTGAGTGAGAATTACTTCTATTCTTGGGAGGTGTAATGTTTGAGATTTATGTCCTGGATGCGGGTGATCTCTAAGGAAGGTTATACGATGAGCTCATGGGGTGGCACATGGCCCAGAAACATGGCCACTCATGGGCTCCAGCTGCGGGCATTTAATCGCCCTAACTACACCCATAGGAGCTCATTTACTCCGCTCGCCTGTCGATGCACTCCCCTGCTCTTCAAAATGAATTCACAAGGTAGTATCCCTCCATTGCCTCTGCCGTCGAGCTGCATTTGTCCCCCTAGAGTCTCGGAGCCGAGCTCCCGAATGTCTACAGGGATGCGCTGCAGTCTCCTTTGTTGCATTGAATTTGTCCCTGGCTTGCATTTTTCTCATAGCCTTCAATGTATTCTGAACTTCGTCTCTGCGCCTTGTCCGTCCTCGGCTCCTTAGTCCTCTGCTCCTCTGGTCTCACACCCTGCTGCTCTTCCACCTCAGTGGTCTCAACCTCACAATTGTGCCTCCCCTAGCTCCACCATGCCCCGTCGACACCATATGCGTTGCCGCCGAGGCAAAGCATCCAGACCTCCAATTCCTACTCATTCTAATACCTCCTCCCCATCTTTGGATAATTCATATGGGCGTTACCCTGCCACCCGCAGTGGGCGAGGCCGAGACGAGGCTTCAAGAAGGTCTCGTTCCCCGCCACTAAATCCTCCCTCCACCAATTCTCCCCCGTTTTTTCCTCGATTGGAGACAGTGGCCTCTCTGCTTCCCGCCCATTCTGCACAGTTTCATTATACTTGCACCATGGACCGACCACGCATTACGTCCATTATCATCATTAGCTTCAAAGAGGAAGCTATCAGTGCTGAGAGCCCTCATCCTAGAAAATTGCATAAGATGTCTATCTCAGACTCAGTGACTCAGCAGCATAATAGTAAGGTGGCGGCCCAGGGTGCTTCGTCCTCAGTCATGCAGGGCGCTCCAACCTCCAGCAGCAGAAGCAAAAGCTCCGACAGCAGCAGTGAAGACTGGTTGGGCGACGATGGAGATCATGGCAGTGTACGCACCACCAATGTTCCCGAGGATGCGGCTGATGACACCCGTGATAAGCATGGAGATGACACCGAGGAGTATAAGTGTCTCATTGTGGAAGAGACACCTCCATCGGGAATTGATACATAAGTTTTCAGGTTTTATCTGGTTTCTAGTTTTTGGTTTCAAGTTTTTGGGACTTTTATTTCCTGTTCTTTTTGATGTTTTTAAACATTTATCATCTCTCCATGTACGAAGCTGGTTTCCCCGCAATGGGCAGCTATAGAACAACTAAGTTGGTTGGTTTCCCCTTATGGGACAGTCATTGTTTTGGTATTTTGTATAACTATGCCTCTGGAATAGGCTAGAACTGCAAAGGCCCGAGCCTCCATGTATTATATGTTTTATAAATATAATTTAGTCTTATTTAGAAAAAAAAAATGTTTGAGCTTCATGCCATTGATAGGTCCACCGGCCAGTTCTGCTCCATTCAAGTCCTTTAGAAAAAAATGCATTGTTACCTCTATAAGCATGAATTATGTAAGGTCCCTTCCACAGGTTGTCAAATTTTCCATGCTTAACTTTCTCCTCATTTATAGAATCCCATTTTAATACATTGTCTCCCATCTAAAAATCATCAACTTTGGTTCTTCTATCATAGATATTTTTTATGTTTTCCTATATAATTTGAGTTTTATTGTAAACTTACTCTCTTGATTGCTGAAGTTGTATTGTTTGATTTATTCTCCTCTGAATATCATTTGTATCTACTTGTAATTCCTGCAACATTTTCAAAACAAGGATACCTAAAGAAGTGGGAAAAACAACATCCATCCCATAAACCAGTTGGTATGGAGACATGTTAATTGATTTTTTAGTGGTGAGCCTATCAACCCATAATGCATTGACTAATTTGTTATACCATGATTTCTTGCTATCCTGCAACAATTTCTTGATGATATTAAACCGAATTTTATTGGAAGACTCTGCTAATCCATTCCCTTGTGGGTAATAGGCTATGGAGTGTCCCAATGTGATTTGATATTTTCTACAAAAATCCACCATATTCTTTGATTTGAATGTTGTTGCGTTATCAGTGATGATTTTTCTGGGGCATCCAACCCTTGAAAGAATGTTAGTTTCGAAGAATTTAATAATCACTTCATGAGTGGATTGCCTAGTATGTACTAATTAAATTGATTTGGTAAAATAATAAGTGGTTGTAAGGATCCACTTGTGTTGGGCTAAGGAAGAAGGATGAATTTATCCAATGAAATCCAAACCCCATTGCTGAAAAGGGGTCTCAGTTGATATGGGTTTCAAAGGTAGGAGCAACAATTTTCTTTTGCCTTCAAATATCTGACAATGGTGACATGAGGTGACTTTCTTATGGAAATATGGAAATAAGGTTGGACAATAAAAAACATCTCTTAAAATCTTGTTGGCAGTAGAATTCCAGTACAGGTGTCTTCCAAAATCTCCTTCATGAAATTGCTGCATTACTCTATCTGCTTCATCCTTCAATAAACAGTTTAGTAAAACTCCTCCAGCATCCTTCCAATACAAATTATTTTCTAGAATACAAAATTTCATAGCTTTGAGTTTAAGAAATCTATCTTTAGTCTTGGTCAGACCAGGGGGAGCTTGTAAATGATGCAAGACAAAAATAAGTTCTGCATACCAGGGAGAGGCTGCAAAAGTCTTTGTTACTTGTGGAGTCGTCTACTCTCCTTGTTCATCAAGTGCAGCTACAAAATTTATATCCAAAGCATGAAAATTTGACTCGGCCATTAATTTATCTAATCCTTAACCCTTAATAAGTTGGGTAGGCTTGATTTCAATGTCATATTCTAAGATAACAACAATCCATTTACCTCTTTTTCCATCAGGGTCAATATGTATTTTACCACAATGTTTGGAACAAAAGAAATTATATGTGAATGAAGAATATAAACTCAGAAGTCTTTAATTGCTTTTACTAAAGAAAAGGATTTCTTTTCCATGATTTTGTATTTCAATGCAACATCTCTTTAGGATTTTCTAAAGAAAGCAATGGGTTGTTCATGTCCCTCATAATTATTCTACAATAGAACTACTGCAAAAGTATGTTTGGATGAAAATGAAAAGATGAGAAAATCTTTGGTGAAATCGGGACTAATCAGCATAGGGGTTTGTGTTAAGGCTTGTTTCACCTGGTCGAATGATTATTTGGCTTCTATATTCCATTTTACCCCAATGTCCCTTTTCAAAATATTTGTTATATTCCTTAGAACTTCGGCCAAATTAGGGATAAATATTCTTAGAAAATTGATTTTTCCAATGAAAGATTGGAGTTATTTGACATTTCTAGGAGGACCTATTTTCAAAATAGCTTCAATTCTACTAGGATCAATTATGATTCCATCTTTCGAAATGATGCGACCTAGCAGTGTTCCTTCTTCCAAACCAAATAATGTTTTCTTTGTGTTTAAGGAAATACCAAGTTTTTTGCATTTTTCAAAGAATCTTCTTAAGTGAAGAAAATGTTCCTCATCTTTATTTGAAAAAACAGTTATATCATCGAGATAAATGACTATAAACCTGCCTATTTCATCTGCAAAGGAAATGTCCATTTCTCTTTGAAATGTAGCACCAACGTTCATTAGTCCAAAAACATAGTTACCGATCAAACGATAACTATTACCTCAAAACGAGAACTCTTAACAAAAAAGCATCAAAAAACCTTGAAAAAACAACCCAAAAACGAAAATTTGTATTCTGGAATAACATTTTTTGTTTTCGGGGTGAATTTTCAACATTTTTGAAAAATGGAAGTAAAAGTCATTTTTTTGTGCAAAAAACAACCTGAAAAAAAAGTGTTGATATTGGAATAAAGTCACCAATTTTGTATGTGAAAAAAAAGGTTTGAAAATGAAAAGTGTTGATGCTGGAATAATGTCGCCAATATTGTGTGTGCAAAAAACTGCGTGAAAACGATCAAAATGTCTCCCACCGAGTTGCTCCACTCTGCCATTCTTCCTTGACCTACAAAATATCTGTAACTTCCTTCTTGCCACGACATCCCTTGCCTACTTCATCCCTACTGCCAAATCCTAACTGTTGATTCTTACTTGTTGTTGATGGCCAAAAACAACCTCTTAAACATGTAATGGAGACCACCTAGTCAGAGCCCCAACTAAGCTCCTATCCTTTGATTTGGTGGTTTCAACTGGTTTAATTGGATCCAATTACCCCCTCTCTCTCCTCACTAATTTTTGATATATCTAATACTCACAAAACAAGGAGAAATATATAATAACTACCCTCTTGCTGCTATCTTACAAGAAAGAAATCCTTAAGCTGACTTGAGGGCTCAGCCAAGAAAGACAAAAGTTTTCCCCTGTGTAAGAGGACCTCTAAAATGCAAAATTTAATCTATATTCACAACATTTTGGAATGCAAGTGACAAAAGGAAATTCTAAGTCTATCCTATCCTGATTAACAGAAGGATAGCCTTGCTCTTAATCAAGAGCAAAGAAATTAAAACAAGGGGGAAGATAGACTGTTTATATGATTAAATCCAGAATAAATATTCAAGTGTAAATTTCAAAACAGTTTGAAATCTACAAGAGATTAATGCATCTATGCAGGTGAATTTGTTTTAATAAAAATTTATTAAAGCAAGTTCACTTACATGAATGGATTAATTTAAGCAAAACTCATTAACTAATTTGCATCAGCGAAAAGAAGAACTGTGTTTCAACCAATGTAAATAAAAGCACAACATACCTGTAACTGAACAATAAGAAGTTATTATTCAACGTATTTCTATTTCAATGAATTCATATTAATTATAATTATTCTATGCTCCTTAGAGATAGCTCCTATAGAGCTTAAATATGATAAAACATTTGATATGACAAAAGCTCTTAACATCATAAGGTAATACACTATTTAGAACATACGTTAAATCAGTAAAAATAAATCCTGACAAAATAAATTAACTTACATTCCAGACAAAAGTGCATTGAAATGAAAATTTGTTGAAAACCACGCCAAAATATCGCTACAAAATTTGTAGTCCTTGGGAAGCCTTGATTCTTTGAAGAAGTTGTTTACAAAAGTGCAAAATTGTTTTCTCTTTCAAAGCCAAAAATGCCCTCTCTCTCTACAAAAGTGCATATGTGCAACAAGAGAAATCACAGAGATTTCCCCAATTACTTAGATCTGAGTTATTCCCCTTACATTGCGACAAGCAATTCCTAACAATTTTCTTTTAGAATCCCATAGTTGTAGAGGAGAAAACTCCCAAAGGTCTCTAGAGATCCATTTCTCTTTCTCAAAACTGGTATTTACTTACAAAAAATAAAAAAATGGGAAACTGTTGCAGTTGCTTTAATATCCAACAAATATTGAGCTTGAAATCCTCCATTTTCTTCTTTGTTTTCCCATGATATTTCTCTAAAAATACTTTAGCTTCATCCTCTTCAACAACTTCTTGTGCCAAGCTAATCAGAAATTAAATCAATTTACTCACAAAAATTAAAACACTTAAAATTGGGAAAAAATAAACTCTCCAATGAAAATCTAATTAAGTAATAAAATAGGAATAAATACAAGCTTCCTGTTGATCGTTGTTAAATCATTTATGGCTCGAAAAGATAGACTTCAAACCAAATCATGACAATAGAGATTCTTAGCAAATGATAATGTTTCAAAATGGATTCCCAAAATAATTTTAGTGCTAATTTCGAAACCCATTATTATGATAAATTTTAAGCTCATTAAATGTTCAAATACAGTTGGTTTGATGCTTCCATATTTTTCTCCTCGTTTCTAGATTTCCAACAAGTCATATTGGGCCTCATTTGGCTAAATAAAACTCATAATACCAGCGTACAAAGTCAAGGTAACAAAACAACCAATGTGTGGGAGAATGCATGCCTCAACAAAAATTTGGACATTTTTAATTAAAATCCTAATTTTCAATTATGTTAATAAACTTTAATTAGCCAAATAATTAAAATTAAATTAATTGTATATAAATTATTTAAAATTATAATAATCAAAATTAAATTATAATTATAAATTAATTGAAAATAAATTAAATAAATTTAAACTAATTATAAAAAATAAAAAAAATAAAAATAAAAATTATTAAATTAAAATAAATTTAAAATTTAAAATTAAAAGGTGGACCAGTGGCTCTTGTGGAGTATGAAGTTTTAAATAAGGGAGTTATAAGGGTTTTAAAGGAGGAGGGATACGGAGGGAGTTGATAAGAATCTCGAGGCTTACGACTCCCGTAAGGAGGAGGAAGAAGGGAGCATGCGTTATAAGGGTTGCGAAGTTTCTGATATTCCAGGGAAGCCGAGAGATGGCAAGTGCAGTAGGAGAAGAGGGTGATGAGGCCCACGTGGAGGTGAGCGATATGGAGGGAGCCGATAAGAATCTCGAGGCTTATGACTCCTGTAAGGAGGAGGAAGAAGGGAGCATGTGTTATAAGGGTTGCGAAGTTTATGATATTCTAGGGACGCTGAGAGATGGCAAGTGCAACAGGAGAAGAGGGTGATGAGGCCCACGTGGAGGTGGGTCCTCCCTCCAAAAACTACAAGCTCTTTTTTTGTTAGGTCCCTATATTACTAGTATAGTCCCTTATTGTTGTTAGTGTAACCTCATTATTGTTATTATTGTACCCTTGTAACCCCCATATTGTTATTATTGTGCCCTTAAATTATTATTGTTAGGTCGGCTAGGATTACATTGTGGCCCCACTAGGATTACATTATGGCCCCATGGACTCCTATATATAGAAAGGAGGTTTTGTAATTTGTATCATCAAAGAATTGTTCATTCATGTAATGTATTGGAGGTTGCCCCCTCGAAGTGGCTTATTTCTAAGGCATTGATATCTCTTTTCTTCTATTTTTGGAGCTGGTTTCACAACATTTGGTATCAGAGCTTTGGATTCTAGGGTTTCACTGCTCCAAACAGGTTATCGTGGAATTTTAGCTATAATTTTTTTTCTACGAAGTTTCAGAAGCTGAAATTTTTAGGGTGCGAAGCCGAAATCCTGAGGAAGATTGTCTAAAAATTTTAGAGCTTAGTTCGCAATATTTTCGGAGATATCATCTGTGGAAGTTAGGTCTTTTTTCAGGCTCCTAAACAGGTCATCGTGGAATTTGCGCTATAACGTTTTTTCTACAAAGGTTCAGAACCTGAAATGTTTAGGGCGTGAAGCTGAAATCCTGAGGAAACTCGTCGCAAAATTTCAGAGCTTGGTTCGCAATATTTTCAGAGATATGATCTGTGGAAGGTAGTGCTTTTTCATGCTCTTGAATTTCATCTCAAAGAGGTGATCATGGTAAAACCTTCATAACTCTCTCTCTGAGCATTAGATTGGAGTGTCGTAAAAGGTGGTCACAATTACATAGACTTTAGTTTCTTTGCTATCAATTTCAGAGCTAAAAGATGAAACAGTGACGTGCGACAGGTCATACTAGTTCACTCTACTGAACCAGTCCATAATTAGGTCATTGTGGGAGATTGGACATAACTTTGCCTTGGAGAATCAAAATAAAGTCAGACCTATGGCATTCGAAAGATAATTCAGAAGGCTACCCCAATGCCAAATTTTAGATATTGAAGAGCCGCAATAATAAATATAATCTCAATTTCAATATTGAGCTCCTCAAAAGAAAGTAAAAGGTGTGTATTTTTTTTTTCCAAATTGCATAAGTCTTGTTTGAAGAATCAAGTTGAATTGATTCCAAGGGCATATTGTAGAATAGATATCAGTATTGGATTCTAAAATGGCCCCTAAAAATAATTCAACGCCCATTAAGCCTTTAGAAGGCTCTACTATGACTCATGAAGACGAAGAATGGCAACATGACATATCAAAATTACAAGAGCAAGTGCAACAAATTTCGCTCTCGCAAATAACAACAAAAAATGAAATGGAAGTTTTGAAGAAAGGCGTGGAAACTAATATGGATGGTTTGAAGAAAGGTGTGGAATCTAAGATAAGATGGCATGGAATCTAAGATTGATGGCATGGAGGCTGGCATGGAATCTAAGATGGATGAGATGGAAGCTAAGATCGATGAGAAAATGGAAAACATGAAGAATTTTCTAAAAGCAGACATGGAATGTTTGACAAAGTTGATACAAGAAAGGTTTCCTAATGGTGAAAAGATAGTAGAAGAACCTCATGATGAGAACAAAATAAATGTTAATTGTGATTTCATAAACTCTAATGTTGGCGGAAAGAACCACCATATTCCAAAGATGGATATGAGGAAGTTTGATGGAAAGGATCCTGTAACATGGATACTACAGATGGAGCAATATTTTGATCTCCATAACGTGCAAAACACTCAAAAGGTACGCATTGCAACTTTACATTTAGAACAAAATACATTTGTATGGTATCAATGGCTTTGCTCCCGTAAAAAAATTGTCACTTGGTCAATTTTTACGGAGGAAATGATAGCACATTATGAGGATACAAAGAGAAACACCTTCTTTAGCCAATTGATATATCTCAAACAAAAGGGTTTAGTGGGGCAGCACATTGAGGACTTCCAAAAATTGAATATAAGGGTAACTAATATTCCAGAGGAACACAGGATTGATCTATTCTTAGGTACTCTAAAGGATAACATCGAACATGAAGTTCGTGTTTTGGAACCTGATTCATTGGAGAAGGCATTCAGGTTGGCAAGAAAAGTTGAATGTAAAATTATGGCGACAAGGAAGCCTACCACTCAATTCTATAAAGAAGGAAGTGTTGCTACGTCTAGATTTCCACAACCTACAAGGTTGACACCACAACAATTGGAATAAAAAAGAGCAAAAGGGCTTTGCTACAGTTGTGATAGCAAATACACTAAAGGTCATAAGTGTGCTGAGAAGAAATTATTTTACATAAATTGTGAAGAGGAAGAAGAAAATGAACAAGAAGAGGATATACACCAGGAACCAGCCCTAGAAGAGGAAGAAATGAATCTGACCATATCGTGTAATGCACTGGCAGGAATCACCACTCCTCAAACTCTCAAGATAGAAGGACATATCAAGAAGAAAAGGGTAATAGTGTTGATTGATTCAGGTAGCACCCATAATTTTATTCATTGTAAGGTAGCCAAGGAATTAAATTGTTTCCTATACCCAGCACCAGAATGTCAAGTGATGGTTGCAAATGAAGGAACAATAAATTTCTCTGGAAAATGCCATAATATCAAGCTAACCATGGAGGAATATGTATTGAATAGTCCAATGCTTTCCATTCCTATGGGAGGTGCTGATGTTGTACTAGGAGTACAATGGTTACAATCTTTGGGGACGGTAGCTTTTAATTTTCAAGAAATTTTCTTGAAATGTTTTTCAGAAGGAAAGGAAGTTGAATTACGGGGTATTGCGGGGAAGCCAGGAAGGATAATAAGCTCTAATGTCATGACAAAGCTTCTAAAGAAAGAACAACGAGGCGTAATTGCACAATTATGCTCACTAGAAGTTTCAACATCAAAATCATCTATTCCTGCAGATCTCCAACAAGTCTTGGACAATCATTCCAAGGTGTTTGAAACTCTCAAAGGACTCCCACCTATTCGTGATCATGATCATGCTATTCATTTGATTCCGGGAAGTGTTCCTCCAAACATCAGGCCTTATAGATATCCTTACTTCCAAAAGAGCGAAATTGAACGTATGATTGCAGAAATGTTAGAGGCGGGTATAATTCAACCTAGTCAAAGTTCTTTCTCTGCTCCTGTAGTATTGGTACACAAGAGGGATGGATCATGGCGAATGTGTCCGGATTATAGGGAGCTCAATAAGCTCACCATTAAAGATAAATTTCCCATTCCTGTGATTGATGAATTATTGGATGAATTACATGGATAAATTTATTTTACCAAGTTGGATCTTCGTTCAGGATATCATCAAATTAGAATGAAGACTGAAGATATTCCAAAAACAACATTTCGAACTCATGAGGGTCATTATGAATTTTTGGTCATGCCTTTTGGCCTTACCAATGCACATTCTACATTTCAAGGGTTGATGAATTCCATTTTCAAACCCTTCCTTAGACAATTTGTGCTAGTATTTTTTGATGATATACTAATCTATAGCAGGTCTTGGAAGGATCATGTTGAACATGTTGACAGGGTGCTCAAACTATTGCAGGAGAAACAATTATATGCAAAAACATACAAATGTTTCTTTGGAGTACAAGAGGTGGAATATATGGGTCATATTGTATCTCACGAGGGTGTTAAGGTAGACCCTAACAAAATTAAAGCCATTAAGGAATGGAAAATCTACACAACCATAATGCAATTGTGAGGATTTCTCGGGTTAACAGGGTATTATCGCAAGTTTTTTAAGAATTTGTTGAAGCCTAGAAAATCTCTGCTTCAAACATTGGGGAAAACCACCCGGTCGGGACCTTAGAACAGCTCCTTTTCCGTTTGGTATGGTGGCTCCGACTGGATTTAAAGGACCAGTTTCCTTATAACTAATGGGTTGGTGATGGATTGATTTGGATGAGTGAAAATGGGATTAAATTGACTGAAATAAAACTATCTAATTTAAACTAAATACTGATAAAGAAATTCTAACACTAACCTGGGCAATCATATATGAATACAACTTAAGATTATTCCAATTTAGCAATAACCATAAAAATGTATTATCATTTAAATTGAAATGTGCAGCAACAAATAAAGATAACTCTGTTTAAGAAATTAAACAGAGTTGTATTAACATATTGCATTCATCATAATATATCATCTACATATACTTATGAAAGATAACATTTCAATTATACTAAAAAATGATATATATAAAGAAACGTTATGAAAACAAATATCTGTAAATGATAGAAATTTTAAAACGAATATCATAAGACAAAAGAAATCAACAGTGAACAGATAGAAATACCTTATTCATCTTGAAGGCTTTCAAATGAAATCTGATACTCTAATCCAGTAATTCTGATGCAAAATCAAATCCAAGGTACAGAAATGAAACACTTTAAAGATAATTCCGCATAAAATCACCAGATGTGATCCTTTATAAAATATAAAAGTCAGTGGAGTACAGAAATGTAATCTCCAAGTCAAAAATATAATAATCCAGGACCCTTCTCTAAATGCATGAGAAGGGTTTAAATACTACTTAGCTAAATCTAAAAATAGTTTATTACAAAAATTAAGGATTCGGTTTAAATGACCGTCCTTTTCCTAGTGAAAAATAAAGTAAAATTAAAACTAAATCTAAAAATAAAGACTATTAACTAACTACTTATGAACTTGATCTTTAAACTTGCAGGCATCTAGCATTGTTTTGAGAAGATGTGGTTGACCAACTTCAGATTTCAACTGTCCTGAGAAGACAGAATCAGCAAGTGTAGGCACAATCTTCTAAGTAGAATTTACGATACAATTAAGCGCACTGTGCTGACTGTGTGGTTTCACTAAGTATGTCCAGTAAGAGTCCCAATTTAATCTTGTCAGCCCTTGGATTGATTTTTCTCTTTCTTATGCCTTTTGCCTCCATTCTGTTTGCAGTTGATGTGCCTGTGGGAGATATCTCGGAACAGTTTCTGAAATTAAATTAGCTTTGTGCAAATTATCATTTATACAATCAGTAAGACTGTTTGCTGCTGTAGCCGCCTCCTCTGCTGCCTTCTCTGCCCTTCTGATTTGTGCATCCCAGTTATTGAAAATTATTTCCTTATGGTTTTCATTAATAATTGGTGCACCAGCTTTTCTTCCTTCTTCTGTTTTCTGCCATACCAAATAATCATTGATATTTTCATTAAATAAATCATAATCATTTCGTAAATCTACGACATGATTTGTGATTTTATCACTCTCTTGGCAAAAGGAATTCCATTGCAAGATTTTTTGGCATAATACTTCTTCTTGTTGCAGTGGTTGATTATTTAAAGAGATAGTTTCTGAAATAAACTCTGGAAGCTTAGGATCATCTTTGTGTTGATCTTGGATAATCTGTATTTGTTTTTCTTTATCAGCCAAACTTTTTTGATGTCCAATTTGCATTTCTTGAAGTTGTTGTCGTAACTCTTCAAGTTTCAACTGTGCTTCATTATTGGCCTGTACCTGTTGCAATTGCTGTTGTAGAACTTTTATCTGTTCTTCTTTTTCATTTAATAAGATTTGTATCTCAAATGATTTGTTAATAGTTGCAGAAGCATAAGCCCCTGTCATTTGAGATAACTTAGCAAGATTCCCAGTAGGTTCTGTGGCAGGATCCTTCCACAAGACATCTAGTTGTTCTGCTTCAGTAGCAATTGCACCTTCTAACTTTCTCTTTTTTCTCTGTTTCTTCACTACTGCTTTGTATTTTGGGATGTAGAATACATCTAGAGGAGGAATTTCCTCTACATTAAGTACAATTTCAGAGGAGAGTGTGATAGGTATGTGCTCAGTTACTGTGACTGTGCTACTTATTCCTGTGCTCAAAACTTTGGTTGTTTGTACAGGGGTATGTACATTCTGTCCTTCTACATTAATCAATTGATTAAATCTTTCCTATTCTTTGTCTAATTCAATGGTGACTCACTGTTGCTGTACATTGGTAGGAGGAGGATTTGTCTGTTGAGAAGTCAAAATTTGCTGTTGAGGAAGTTCTTTCGATTGAGAAGAATCTTTCACTGATTCTTCAATTTTATCTTCCTTTTCATTAGACTTATTGGAATGTTCAGAAGTCTCTCTTTCAGATTTTGACTTAGATTTATCTGTACTGGAACTATCGTTAAGACTAACACTAGGAGTTTGTTCCCTTGCGGGTTCCAAGCGTAGATTTTCCAAAGGAATAGTAGTTAGTCTTCTCTCTCTGTAAAGTTTAAATTCCTGGAATTCCTCTGGAGATAACTGCATTTGAGCTAAATTCAAAACTTCTTTAAATGAATCTTTTGTTTGGAACATATCATCAAAAAGATCCTGTTCCCCGGAAAATTCCCTTACTTTGATTGCATCGGTAAAATTCTTAACAATATTATTTGGGTCAAATAACCTTCTCGAAAATTTGAACAGTTGTAAGCATGTAATGTTGCTTACCTCTTTGAATGCGTGACCAACATCAAACAGTGAAAATGTTCCACAGTTTACGGGAAGTTGTGGCCAAATGCCTTTCTTCTTCTCTTTTAATTCCTTTGTTAAACCTCCTTGGCCACAGGTCTGATAAGCAATCTCCCGAGCTACAAGTCTATCCGAAACATATAGGGGTAAAACATGGGGGGAAGCAGAACTTCCAAAAACCCTAACATAAGTGAACAATTCTTCTTCAAACCATCTCGCGATGGGGAGAATGTCGACCTCTGTTTCTGGGGATAACCTTGGGGCATCCTTATTATGCAATGTTCTGTACAATGGCAACATTATACCATGGAAAATTTTGTAAAAATGGGGGACAAACTTAGACTCCCACAGTTCCTTATGATACACATGAATAGGCAAAGGATTGTGGATTTTCCATTGCCAACCCATCACAGGGAATTTAGAGACAAAACAGATAGCGTCCATGACATAAGCAGATAAATAAAAAGGCAGATAAATCCGCTGAGAAACACTTCGTTTGGACCGGTAGTGAAAAATAGCAGTGGTCAAATTATCAGATAAAATTTTGGCCCAGTCTACAATTGTAGAATTAACGGTAGCATTCAGCAAAGGGAGCCATTAAGGCAAGATCATATTTATGTCAAGCTATCCAAAAAGCCTGCATAACATGGCAGCAGCAAAACAATAAGGAGAGGTAAGTGGACCAGTACTGTACATACCGTGTTTGTTTTTTTTTAACGGTTCATCTCTTTTGGTCCACTCCTGTGTGCATTCCGACAAATTTGCATGTTCTTTGGCAAAATCTTCCATGAATTGCTTATTATAAGTCGCCTGAGGTTCCGGCAACTGATACATCAGCTTCAAATTTTGCGTAGTGAACGACCCGATTAGCTCTTGAGTTGGAGTTCTAAATTGCCTGTCTGAAATATCGGTGCTGTCCAGCACCCATTTCACCATGTCTGTATACGGAAGAATTCTTGGCCTTGCCACTATCCTATGTAGAAATGAACAAGCCAGTTCTTTAAGGATTGCCTCAGATGTATTACTGGAACCTGCTGTAGCCGCAACTTTCATCACCACAGGATTTTCTTCTTCGAGCAAATTATACATTCCTTCCCAGGTGGTTATACTGACATCCTTATTGTAAGCAGTGTCTGTATACAGTGAAGCCATTTCTCTGCTTTCAGAATTCGAACTCTTCTCTTTCTTACCCATAATGTTCTGTGAACGCTTTGTATAGACGTTTTCTCCTTCGTGCCTGCGTTTTACGAGTTAAATGAGAGTAATGGCATGAGAAAGGTGATGAGATTGTTTTAAATGCAAAGGTGGATGAAATATATTATTTTAACGTGAAACGACTTTCGATCAAAACAAAATCTTATTTACCATTAATTGACAATCCATTCATTTAATCTAATCATTAAAGCGCATAACGGATATTGATATATGAAAAGATTTTCTTTGAACAACGCACTTTTATGAATCTGCGACATTGCAATCTGCGATTCGCTGCGCAATATCGCAATATCGCAAAACGTAACCATCGCAATATTGCAAATAGCGCAAAAGCGCACATCGCAAATATCGCAAAAGCGCAAAATTGTAAATAACGCAAAAATTATTCGTTTAACATTTCTTTTTTCTGCACTATGCGATCTGCGACCAATATGTTATTGTAATAGGCTTTTTGGGATCGCGTTATCGCAATATCGCAAAATCGCAGTTTTAGTTTTACAAAAGATATCTAGCATTTGCGATGGATGCGCTATTTCGCTTAAAGAACAACTTTATTGAAATCTATCATAAACTTAACTGTTTCTTAAGGTTTTTCTAAGGAATTTCCCTAAGTTTATGATATAAAGTTTTATTTGAAAAGGAAAACAAATCCTAATTTATTTTTTTGGATATTTTAACTAAGGGTCCCCATTTATTTAGTATTATTACTAATATTAAATAAAAGGGGGGGTTGTTGCTGGTCACAACAATTGGCGATTCACTGAAAGAAACAGTTATCTCTGAAAAAATAAAATGAACACTATATTTCTAGTAAATAAAGATTTTTAAAGATAATGAAAACTATCTTAGGATATTTTAAATAAAATCTAACTATGCAAAAGAAATAAAAATCATTCACAATTTCTTTCTAATTCCTTAAGAACAAAAACATTTTTGGGTTATCTCAAGCTTTGATTGGTGTTAATAATGAAGTAAGTGGATTTCTCCAAGTTTTGGTTTTATAATATACTTTATTGTCATAGGTATTGCCTCTGCTGCATGCAGACGTTCATATTCTCGACACGGTTACCTTTAAACCATTAACCATTCATTGTCCCATCCAACTAAAATTATGACTTTTTAAAAGATAAATTCATAAGACCTATTATCTCATGTTTTTGTCTTTTTCTTATTTTTTATTTTTAAGAGCCATTGTTCTGGTTTGGTAGCCAGTTAATAACAATGCCATTCACTAGTTATAATTAAACTGAACAAGCTGGCTCGTGATGAGACCCCTTGTCTTATATTTATAAGCCATTACCCTGTTTTGGTATGCAGTATTGGTAATGTCAGTTTTATTACTTCTTATGAACATGGTAAGTTGGCTCATAATGAGACCTCTTATCTCTTAAATTTTCATATAATTTCTTAGAATTATATTCTAAAAAATCACAACTTAAATGGATGGGGTGAAATAGTTTTATCCTTAAGAATCAATGGATGACAATTTTCAGAGTTTTTTGAGTACCAAGACTTTGAAAAATATTTACTTTTATAGATAACTTTTCTCTGCTCAATAAACTTATAATGATTTACATTCTCCTTAAGTTTTCAAAAGATCATGCAAATGATTGGAATAATCTTTCAAAGTTTAACATCTTATTTTAAACTATCCAAAAACTGTGATCATCTCTTTAAAAATTCTTATTTACACAAAATAAATATTTATAATATTTTTCCTAAGAAATTTTTCTAAATAGTAAACAGTCAATTATAGACTTATTAACAACCTTTATTTGCAAAAACAATTAAAAACTCTGCAGAAAGGAATATGTACAGTTTAAGAAGGGGTTACCTCCTTATGAAAATAATTTCTTCAAGATAAGCCCATTTACAGGAAGAGATTCTCTCTTACCTGTTAGATCTTGGAGTATGAATGTATTTGAGCCTATATTTTCAATGATCTGAAATGGTCCAAGCCACATTTTCTGAAACTTGGTATGTTTACCTTTTTCTTCGTGTGCTTTATCCCATTTCAGAACAAGATCACCAATTGACAAAACTTTTGAGCCGGTAGAACTTGCATCAAAAGAAGATTTTACAAGCTGTTGATGTTTTTCATGAATAATTTTTGCTTTATCTCTATCTTCTTCTAGTTTAAGGATTTGATCATATCTTAATTGAATGGATGAAGAAGGATTTTATTCAATAAATTGCACTAGGGCTAATGATGGAAGAGCTAAATTTGATGGTATCACAACTTCTTTTCCATAAACTAAATTGAAAGGTGAAGTACCTATTGAAGCTTTTTCAGTGATACGATCAGCCCATAATGCAAAGATTAAAGACTTGTGCCAATTCTTTTGATTTTGATCGATGGTCCTTTTAATGATTTTGATAAGATTTTTGTTAGTGGATTCATCCAAACCATTACCTTGTGGGTAGTAATTTGCTGAATATTTCAATTTAAAACCTCTTTTGACTGCAAATTCCATTATACTGTTTTCAGAAAAATAAGATACATTATCAAAGACAAGAGCGTTAGGTACACCAAACCTGGTTATGATGAATTGATCTATGAAATCAATAATTGCATCAGAATTGGCTACCTTCAAAGGGATTGCTTCTACCCATTTTGTAAAGTAATAAGTTGCAATAAGGATGCACTTGTGTTGTTTGGAAGAATGAGGTACTATCTCACCAATAATGTCAAGCCCCCATTGTTCGAATGGTTGCTCAATACTCATTGGTTGCAAAGGAAAAGTTGGTTTCCTTTGTCTTCCACTTGCAGTTTGACAAATTCTGCACTTCCTTACGTAATCATGCATATCTTTAAAAAGGGTAGGCCAGTAATAACCAGCACGAATTATTTTGTGAGTTGTGGTATCACCTCCAAAATGACCTCCTGTTGGTCCATCATGCAATTCCTGCAAAACCTTTTCAGCTTCAGTCTTTTCAAGACATCTTAATAAGATTGAATCATAATTTTTTCTGAATAACACATTATCAATGATCTCATATTTAATAGCCTTTAACCTTAAAGCGCGTTTACTCTTATAGCTGAGATTAGAAGGAGCATACCTATTTTTCAAGTAATAGATAAGATCAGCATACTGAGATTCAGAATCTGTAACACTTATCTGACTTACTTGAATATCTTGATTTGAATCTTGATTTTCTGGTATGTTATGAGCTCCTGCCAATAATCTGCAAAAACCTTGTCCTCTAACAATCTTAGCAGGTTTAATATCAATATCATATTCTTGCAAGGTTGTTACCCAATTAGCTCTCTTTTCTCCTACTTATTTTTGAATTAATAATTGCCTCACTGCAGAGAATGGGACAATGATTTTTTTATGTGTTTTCAAGAGAAAAGATCTGAAATGTTTGATTGATTTAAACACGACAAAGGCTTGTTTTTCAACATCGGAATAATTAAGCTCAGCTCCTTGCAGATTTGAGCTAAAAAAAGAAATTGGTGCTTCAATTTTCTGATCATTGAGCTGTGTTAAAACAACAGCATAAGATGTTTCGGTGGCCAAAGTATACAAAATAAAATCTTTAGAAAAATCAGGGGTATTCAATGCTGGTGCATTAATGATCGCTTGTTTGATTGCCTCAAAGGCTTCTTTCTCTTTATGCCCCCATTTGAATACTGAATTCTTCTTAATCATATTTTGCATAGGTAAAAAAATTAAAGAAAAATGAGGAATGAATCTTTTTACAAAATTGATTTGCCCAAGAAATGATTGCATGGATTTTTTGTTATGAGATAAATAAATATCAGAAATTTCTTTCACTCTATCTGAATCAATATATATACCATCTTTTGACACAACAAATCCTAAGAGTTTTCCTTCATCCAAAGCAAAGAAAGATTTCTTTGGATTTAAGGAAATACCAAACCTTCTATATCTTTCAAAAAATTTCTTTAAATCATGTAGATGATTGGCTATCTTTTTGAAAATACTGTTATGTCATCAAGATAAACAACAACTGATTTATTGATCAGACCTTTAAATGCTATGTCCATGGCTCTTTGGAAAGTTTCTCCTACATTTATTAGACCAAAAGGCATTTTCTGATAAGCATAAGTTCTCCATTTTGTTCTGAAAGTTGTTTTCAATCTGTCATCTGGATGAACTAAAACTTGATTATAGCCTGAAAATCCATCAAGAAAGGACATGAGTTCAAAACTAGCTACCTTTTGAAGTATCTGTTCCATGGTTGGCAATGGGAAATTTTCTTTTAAACATGCCTTGTTTAAATTTCTAAAATCAATACAGATTCTTATATCACAATTTTTCTTCCTTACAGGTACCATATTGGAAACCCAATCGGAGTGCCTTACAGGAAAAATGATTTTGGATTTTAAAAGTTTATTAAGTTCTGATTTGATTTGTCCTTCGAGATTTGGATGAACCTTCCTTAACTTTTGTTGAACAAGTTTAATATCAGAAAGCATTGGAATTGTGTGTTGAATAACCGAAGTATCATATGTTTTTAAATCATCATAATTCCAAGCAAAAACATTTTTATATTTGTTCAAGATTTTAATGAAAGCATTCCTTTCCTCTGGTGTTAAATTGAGTCCTAAATTAACGTTTTGAGGTTTAGAATCAGAACCAAGATTTACTAATTCAAACTTCGAAGTGGAACTTTGAAGTTTAACATTAGTGACTTTCTTGAATCTGTCTTTAATGTCATATAAATCCTCTAATTTAACAACAGATTTTGGAATGAGATTTTCTTTACCTTTTGAAGCAATTTGTAAATCATGATCATTCTCATCAATAATTTGTTCATCATATGATTTCTCTGAAGTCATGAAATTTAAAATATCTTGATCATGATAAAATACTCTCCAATTTGTGACATTATCTGGGACAGATGGGCGAAAAATCAATTCTACAGAAAATCTATCAGGACTACTATCTTCAGCAGGAAGGAGTTTAGATGTAACATTAGCTAACAAGTCAGCTGATGTATTTTGATTCCTAGGAATAGGAGAAATATTGAATGCTAAAAAGTGAGTAGTAAGATCTTTCACTAGGGTTTGATAGTGTTTAAGATGTCCTGAAAGGCAATGGATAGTATTCCTAGCTTGTTTTATGACAATTTCGGAATCACCAAAGACTTTCAAGTATTTAACATCTAACTCTATAACTTTATAAAGTCCTTGAATCAAGGCTTCATATTCTGCGGTATTGTTCATACACTCAAATTCTAACCTACATGATAGCATGATTTTTTCTCCATCTGGATCAATTAACATGCATCCTGCTCCAGCTCCATCACTAAACTTTGATCCATCAAAATATAACGACCAAAATAAAGATTTATCTATTGGTTTATCTACAATTACATCAGAAATATTTACAATTCTGGAAGAATCAGATTGTGAAAAGTTTTCTATTTGAGAAACAAAAGTATTTACAGAAAAAAGGTGATTGAGGTGCTTTGAAGTTTCCAAGAAATGACTCAGCAGAATAACCTCCAAGAATATTGTTGTTGAATGCCACAGGCTCATTAGGTTGTTCAAATTCAGTGACAGTGTGCGTCATATGTTTTTCTCGTTCAACTTTGATTTGATTTGGTTTCCCTTTGTAGGGAAGCCACACATGTGAATAATCAGTTGAGATATAACCATTAAGTTTCGCAAACCAGTCCCTGCTTAAGATTAATCCATAGAATTCAGGAATATCTGCAATCAAAATATCAATTCTTTGGACAATCCTAGGATCGGAAGCTAATCTGATAGTAATTGAATTGATTTCTCTTACAACTTGAACTTTAGAGCGATCCAATTGAACAATATGAACTGCTGATTTCTGTGGTTCAATATTCAATTTTGCACAAACAGAAGTAGGCATTATATTAGAGGAAGCTCAAGAATCAATTAAACAATTATGCAGATTTTTATTGTACATTTCAGAAGTCAAAAGAAAAGGAGGAGTCTGAGAATTTGATTTTTCTCCAATGAGCACGATATCAGTAGCATCTACCTTATCTGGTGGCTTACCAACTCCTTTAGCTGCTTTTGAAACTACACCACTTGGTAAAGGAGCAATTGGTGTAGCGTTTAATTCTTTTAATAGCAACTTCTGCTGGTGTTTTAGTTTGCTGAGTTCATGTAAGGAAATGTTGGCTTTAATCTTTTTCATATCTTCAACAATGTTATACTCCATAGGATCTGATACCACTAAAGTCTTTGTTGTCGATGAAGGAGTATTAGAAGAAGATGGCTGATTCTGAGTAGGTAACGGAGAAGTTTTCTTTGCAGAGGATTTGTCTTTGGTATTCAGAGTTGTAATTTTATTTTTAGGAACTGTTTGTACAGGCTCCGATGTAGATTTACTCCTAGTACTTACAGGCATAGCTTCTTGTTCAACCTCACTATCAGAATTAGGGAGAATAAAATCCCACATTCCATGCAATTCAACTATTTCTTCATTCTAATCTTCCTCATCTGATAATAAAGATGTATCTTCTTCTTCTTCCGCTTCTTCTGATTCTGCATTAGAGATTGTATTAGGAGGTTTAGATTCAACTTGGTTTCTTTTAAAAGTTCGGAATGGTTTTTGGTAGAAGTTTCAGCTACTTGTTTTTTATTTCAACCATTTCATTTGACATGGTTTTAAGAACTTTCTGTAAACCTTCCATGTCGTATGGGTCTTTAGTCTTTTTCTTTGAATCATCTTTGAAGCTGACCTTCTTTGATTTCCTTTCCTCAATAGCATTTTTCTTTTCTAGAGAAATAATTCGTTTTTCTACTGCAATAGCCTATTTCATATTCTCGGCCAACGTAGGTTTTGTAGCTCTATCTACAAAAATTGCTATGTTTGAGGGCAAATCAGTTATGTACCATTCGCTTCTGACCTGTTCACTAGGCCTTGAATCTGTGTGGATTTTGTTCAAGAGTTTGTTGAATCTAGCGTTGAAATCTTTAATGCGCTCCTTGGGTTATGCTTTAAAATTTGAGAGATCGTTGATTAAAGTAGCTATTGATCTGTCATCTCCAAATTTGGTTAAAAAATGATCTGCAAAAATGGCCCAACTTGTTATGGATCCTGAAGGTAACGAAAAGTACCAGGATCCTGCTGCCCCTTGAAGAGTATAAGGGAATAGTCTGACTACAACATCTTCATGTTCGACTCCATTCAAATTTATAGCCAGCATAAAGTTATTGATATGTTCTTCAGCTTGAATGTTAAGATTTGGACTAAACTTTGGAAGCCATTTTCCAGGATTGTCAGGTAAATCATGTAAAGGTGCAGGCATGTTGACAACCCCTGGAGTAGCCCATGGTCTAGCCATTATTGTAACAACTAATGGAGGAGTAGTAGAGGCTGGTGATGTCTGAATAGAGGTTGTTGGAATAGATGATGTTGAGATAGATGATGATTGAGCAGATGGTGATTGAGTAGATGATGTGGGAACAACTGCACTTTGTTGAGTTGGGGTTTTGGAAACAGGTAATTGAATATGAGATAAAGAACTTATATCACTTACTGATTCCGATTGATTTTTTCTTGTCCTGAGTCTACTAGGTAAAGGGAATTCTTTCGGAGAAATACCAAGTTTTTCACTTTGAAGCCTAGTAAGAGGTTTTGAAGAAACAAATTTTGAAGTTACACTACCTTCAGATATTTCAGACTCATCTAGAGATAATGAGAATCCATTCAATTTATGGATTAAATCTTGAACTTCAGGAGACTAAGGATTTTGATTGTCTGATTGTTTTGAGATTTTGGTAGTGGGTGTCTGAATATTCTTCTCAATTCCTTTTATAGGATTTTGTATTTCAGAAGAAATTGAAGAAGTTGATGAGGGTGTTTTGCTCTCAGAATGGCTTGTAGGTAAAGATTTACTTGCCATTCATAGCTCAGGCCCTCCTTCTAGCGCAAAAAATGTTGAAGCCTAGAAAATCTCTGCTTCAAACATTAGGGAAAACCACCCGGTCGGGACCTTAGGACAGCTCCTTTTCCGTTTGGTATGGTGGCTCCGACTGGATTTAAAGGACTAGTTTCCTTATAACTAATGGGTTGGTGATGGGTTGATTTGGATGAGTGGAAATGGGACTAAATTGACTGAAATAAAACTATCTAATTTAAACTAAATACTAATAACGAAATTCTAACACTAACCCGGGCAATCATATGTAAATGCAACTTAAAATTATTCCAATTTAATAATAACCATAAAAATGTATTATCATTTAAATTGAAACGTGCAGCAACAAATAAAGATAACTCTGTTTAAGAAATTAAACAGAGTTGTATTAACATATTGCATTCATCATAATATATCATCTACATATACTTATGAAAGATAACATTTCAATTATACTAAAAAATGATATATATAAAAAAACATTATGAAAAAAAATATCTGTAAATGATAGCAAATTTTAAAGTGAATATCATAAGACAAAAGAAATCAACAATGAACAGATAGAAATACCTTATTCATCTTGAAGACTTTCAAATGAAATCTGATACTCTAATCCAGTAATTTTGATGCAAAATCAAATCCCAGGTACAGAAATGCAACACTTTAAAGATAATTCCGCATAAAATCACTAGATGTGATCCTTTTAAAATATATATATAAGTCAGTGGAGTACATAAATGTAATCTCCAAGTCAAAAATATTAAAATCCAGGACCTTTCTCTAAATTCATGAGAAGGGTTTAAATACTACTTAGCTAAATCTAAAGATAGTCTATCACAAAAAATTAAGGATTCGGTTTAATGAACGTCCTTGTCCTAGGCAAAAATACAGTAAAATTAAAACTAAATCTAAAAATAAAGACTATTAACTAACTATTTATGAACTTGATCTTTAAACTTGCAGGCATCTAGCATAGTTTTGAGAAGATGTGGTTGACCGACTTCAGAATTCAACTGTCCTGAAAAGACAGAGTCGGCTAGTGTAGGCGCAATCTTCTCAGTAGAATTGATGATACAATTAAGCACACTGTGCTGACTGTGTGGCTTCACTAAGTATGTCCAGTATGAGTCCCAATTTAATCTTGTCAGCCCTTGGATTGATTTTTCTCTTTCTTCTGCCTTTTGCCTCCATTCTGATTGCAGTTGATGTGCCTGTGGGAGATATCCTGGAACAGTTTCTGAAATCAAATTAGCTTTGTGTAAATTATCATTTACACAATCAGTAAGAGTGTTTGTTGCTGTAGCCGCCTCCTCTGCTGCCTTCTTTTCCCTTCTGATTTGTGCATCCCAGTTATTGAAAAGTATTTGTTTATGGTTTTCATTAATAATGGGTGCACCAGCTTTTCTGCCTTCTTCTGTTTTTTTCCATACCAGATAATCATTGATCTTTTTATTAATCAAATCATAATCATTTCGTAAATCTACGACATGATTTGTGATTTTATCACTCTCTTGGCAAAAAGAATTCCATTGCAAGATTTTTTGGCATAAAACTTCCTCTTGTTGCAGTAGTTGATTGTTTAAAGAGATAGTTTCTGAAATAAATTCTGGAAGCTTAGGATCATCTTTGTGCTGATCTTGGATAATCTGTATTTGCTTTTCTTTATCAGCCAGACTTTTTTGATGTCCAATTTGCATTTCTTGAAGTTGTTGTTGTAACTCTTCAAGTTTCCAAGCATGCTTCATTGTTAGCCTATTTTTGTTGCAATTGTTGTTGTAGAACTTTTATGTTCTTCTTTTTCATTTAATAAGAGTTGTATCTCAAATGCTTTTTCAATAGTTGCAGAAGCATAAGCCCCTGTCATTTGAGATAACTTAGCAAGATTCTCAGTAGGCTCTGTGGCAGGATCATTCCACAAGACATCTAGTTGTTCTGCTTCAGTAGCAATTGCACCTTCTGACTTTCTCTTTTTTCTCTGTTTCTTCACCACTGCTTTGTATTTTGGGCTGTAGAATACATCTAGAGGAGGAATTTCCTCTACATTAAGTACAATTTCAGAGGAGGGTGTGATAGGTATGTGCTCAGTTACTGTGACTGTGCTACTTATTCCTGTGCTCAAAACTTTGGTTGTTTGTATAGGGGTCTGTACATTCTGTCCTTCTACATTAATCAATTCATTAAAGCTTTCCCATTCTTTGTCTAATTCAATGGTGACTGACTGTTGCTGTACATTGGTAGGAGGAGGATTTGTCTGTTGAGAAGTCAAAATTTGCTGTTGAGGAAGTTCTTTCGATTGAGCAGAATCTTTCACTGATTCTTCAATTTTATCTTCCTTTTCATTAGACTTATTGGAATGTTCAGAAGTCTCTCTTTCAGATTTTGACTTAGATTTATCTGTACTAGAACTGTCGTTAAGACTAACACTAGGAGTTTGTTCCCTTGCGGGTTCCAAGCGTAGATTTTCCAAAGGAATAGTAGTTAGTCTTCTCTCTCTTTAAAGTTTAAATTCCTGGAATTCCTCTGGAGATAACTGCATTTGAGCTGAATTCAAAACTTCTTTAAATGAACCTTTTGTTTGGAACATATCATCAAAAAGATCCTGTTCCCCGTAAAATTCCCTTACTCTGATTGCATTGGTAAAATTCTTAACAATATTATTTGGGTCAAATAACCTTCTCGAAAATTTGAACAGTTGTAAGCATGTAATGTTGCTTACCTCTTTGAATGCATGACCAACATCAAACAGTGAAAATGTTCCACAGTTTACGGGAAATTGTGGCCAAATTCCTTTCTTCTTCTCTTTTAATTCCTTTGTTAAACCTCCTTGGCCACAGGTCTGATAAGCAATCTCCCGAGCTACAAGTCTATCCAGAACATATAGGGGTAAAACATGGGGGGAAGCAGAACTTCCAAAAACCCTAACATAAGTGAAAAATTCTTCTCCAAACCATCTCGCGACGTGGAGAATGTCGACCTCTGTTTCTGGGGATAACCTTGGGGCATCTTTATTATGCAATGTTCTGTACAATGGCAGCATTATACAATGGCAAATTTTGTAAAAATGGGGGACAAACTTAGACTCCCACAGTTCCTTATGATACACATGAATAGGGAAAGGATCGTGGATTGTCCATTGCCAACCCATCACAGGGAATTTAGAGACAAAACAGATAGCGTCCATGACATAAGCAGATAAATAAAAAGGCGAATAAATCCGCTGAGAAACACTTCGTTTGGATCAGTAGTGAAAAATAGGAGTGGTCAAATTATCAGATAAAATTTTGGCCCAGTCTACAATTGTAGAATTAATGGCAGCATTCAACAAAGGGAGCCATTCAGGCAAGATCATATTTATGTCAGGCTTTCCAAAAAGCCTGCATAACATGGCAGCAGCAAAACAATAAGGAGAGGTAAGTGAAGCAGTACTGTACATACCGTGTTTGTTTTTTTTAACAGTTCATCTCTTTTGGTCCACTCCTGTGTGCATTCTGACAAATTTGCATCTTCTCTGGAAAAATCTTCCATGAATTGCTTATTATAAGTCGCCTGAGGTTCCGGAAACTGATACATCAGCCTCAAATCTTCCATAGTGAACAACCCGATTAGCTCTTGAGTTGGAGTTCTAAATTGCCTGTCTGAAATATCGGTGCTGTCCAGCACCCATTTCACCATGTCTGTATACGGAAGAATTGTTGGCCTTGCCGCTATCCTATGCAGAAATGAACAAGCCAGTTCTTTAAGGGTTGCCTCAGATGTATTACTGGAACCTGCTGTAGCCGCAACTTTCATCACCACAGGATTTTCTTCTTCAAGAAAATTATACATTCCTTCCCAGGTGGTTATACCGGCATCCTTATTGCAAGTAGTGTTTGTATACAGTGAAGCCATTTCTCTGCTTTCAGAATTCGAACTCTTCTCTTTCTTACCCATAATGTTCTGTGAACGCTTTGTATAGACGTTTGCTCCTTCGTGCCTGCGTTTTACGAGTTAAATGAGAGTAATGACATGAGAAAGGTGATGAGATTGTTTTAAATGCAAATGTGGATGAAATATATTATTTTAACGTGAAACGACTTTCGATCAAAACAAAATCTCATTTACCATTAATTGACAATCCATTCATTTAATCCAATCATTAAAGCGCATAACGGATATTGATATATGAAAAGATTTTCTTTGAACAACACGATTTTATGAATCTGTGACATTGCGATCTGCGATTTGCTGCGCAATATCGCAATATCGCAATATCGCAAAACGTAACCATTGCAATATTGCAAATAGCGCAAAAGCGCACATCGCAAATATCGCAAAAGCGCAAAATTGTAAATAGCACAAAAAGTATTCGTTTAACATTTCTTTTTTCTGCGCTATGCGATCTGCGACCAATATGTTATTGTAATAGGCTTTTTGGGATCGCGTTATCGCGATATCGCAAAATCGCAGTTTTAGTTTTACAAAAGATATCTAGCATTTGCGATGGATGCGTTATTTCGCTTAAAGAACAACTTGATTGAAATCTATCATAAACTTAAGTGTTTCTTAAGGTTTTTCTAAGGAATTTTCCTAAGTTTATGATATAAAGTTTTATTTGAAAAGGAAAACAAATCCTAATTGATTTTTTTGGATTTTTTAACTAAGGGTCCCCATTTATTTAGTATTATCACTAATATTAAATAAAAAGGGGGGTTGTTGCTGGTCACAACAATTGGCGATTCACTGAAAGAAACAGTTATCTCTGAAAAAATAAAATGAACACTATATTTCTAATAAATAAAGATTTTTAAAGATAATGAAAACTATCTTAGGATATTTTAAATAAAATCTAACTATGCAAAAGAAATAAAAATCATTCACAATTTCTTTCTAATTCCTTAAGAACAAAAACATTTTTGGGTTATCTCAAGCTTTGATTGGTGTTAATAATGATGTAAGTGGATTTCTCCAAGTTTTGGTTTTATAATATACTCTATTGTCATAGGTATTTCCTCTGCTGCCTGCAGACGTTCATAGTCTCGACACGGTTACCTTTAAACCAATAACCATTCATTGTCCCATCCAACTAAAATTATGACTTTTTAAAAGATAAATTCATAAGACCTATTATCTCATGTTTTTGTCTTTTACTTATTTTTTATTTTTAAGAGCCATTGTTCTGGTTTGGTAGCCAGTTAATAACAATGCCATTCACTAGTTATAATTAAACTGAACAAGTTGGCTTGTGATGAGACCCCTTGTCTTATATTTATAAGTCATTACCCTGTTTTGGTATGCAGTATTGGTAATGTCAGTTTCATTACTTCTTATGAACATGGTAAGTCGGCTCATAATGAGACCTCTTATCTCTTAAATTTTCATATAATTTCTTAGAATTACATTCTAAAAAATCACAACTTAAATGGATGGGGTGAAATAGTTTTATCCTTAAGAATCAATGGATGACAATTTTTCAGAGTTTCTTGAGTACCAAGACTTTGAAAAAACTTTACTTTTATAGATAACATTTCTCTACTCAATAAACTTATAATGATTTACATTCTCCTCAAGTTTTCAAAAGATCATGCAAATGATTGGAATAATCTTTCAAAGTTTAACATCTTATTTTAAACTATCCAAAAATTGTGATCATCTCTTTAAAAATTCTTATTTACACAAAATAAATATTTGTAATATTTTTCCTAAGAAATTTTTCTAAATAGTAAACAGTAAATTAGAGACTTATTAACAACCTTTATTTGCAAAAACAATTAAAAAATCTGCAGAAAGGAATATGTACAGTTTAAGAAGGGGTTACCTCCTTATGAAAAGAATTTATTCAAGATAAGCCCATTTACAGGTAGAGATTCTCTCTTACCTGTTAGATCTTGGAGTATGAATGTATTTGAGCCTATCTTTTCAACGATCTGAAATGGTCCAAGCCACATTTTCTGAAACTTGGTATGTTTACCTTTTTCTTCGTGTGCTTTATCCTTATTTCAGAACAAGATCACCAATTGACAAAATTTTTGAGCCGGTAGAATTTGCATCAAAAGAAGATTTTACAAGTTGTTGATGTTTTTCATGAATAATTTTTGCTTTATCTCTATCTTCTTCTAGTTTAAGGATTTGATCATATCTCAATTGAATGGATGAAGAAGGATTTTCTTCAATAAATTGCATTAGGGCTAATGATGGAAGAGCTAAATTTGATGGTATCACAGCTTCTTTTTCATAAACTAAATTGAAAGGTGAAGTACCTATTGAAGCTTTTTCAGTGATACGATCATTCCATAATGCAAAGATTAAAGACTTGTGCCAATTCTTTTGATTTTGATCGATGGTCCTTTTAATGATTTTGATAAGATTTTTGTTAGTGGATTCAGCCAAACCATTACCTTGTGGGTAATAACTTGCTGAATATTTCAATTTAAAACCTGTTTTCACTGCAAATTCCATTATTTTGTTTCCAGAAAAATAAGATGCATTATCAAAGACAAGAGCGTTAGGTACATCAAACCTGGTTATGATGAATTGATCTATGAAATCAATAATTGCATCAGAATTGACTACCTTCAGAGGGATTGCTTCTACCCATTTTGTAAAGTAATCAGTTGCAGTAAGGATGTACTTGTGCTGTTTGGAAGAATGAGGTACTATCTCACCAATAATGTCAAGCCCCCATTGTTCGAATGGTTGCTCAATAGTTACTGGTTGCAAAGGAAAAGCCGGTTTCCTTTGTCTTCCACTTGCAGTTTGACAAATTTGGCACTTCCTTACGTAATCATGCGTATCTTTAAAAAGGGTAGGCCAGTAATAACCAGCACGAATTATTTTGTGAGCTGTGGTATCACCTCCAAAATGACCTCCTGCTGGTCCATCATGCAATTCCTGCAAAACCTTTTCATCTTCATTCTTTTCAAGACATCTTAATAAGATTGAATCATAATTTTTTCTGAATAACACATTATCAATGATCTCATATTTAATAGCCTTTAACCTTAAAGCACGTTTTCTCTTATAGCTAAGATTAGAAGGAGCATACCTATTTTTCAAGTAATAGATGAGATCAGCATACTGAGATTCAGAATCTGTAACACTTATCTGACTTACTTGAATGTCTTGATTTGAATCTTGACTTTCTGGTATGTTATGAGCTCCTGCCAATAATCTGCAAAAACCTTGTCCTCTAACAATGTTAGCTGGTTTAATATCAATATCATATTCTTGCAAGGCTGTTACCCAGTTAGCTCTCTTTTCTCCTACTTCTTTTTGAATTAATAATTGCCTCACTGCAGAGAATGGGACAATGATTTTTGTATGTGTTTTCAAGAGAAAAGGTTGAAATTTTTGATTGATTTAAACACGGCAAAGGCTTGTTTTTCAACATCGGAATAATTAAGCTCAGCTCCTTGCAGATTTGAGCTAAAGAAGGAAATTGGTGTTTCAATCTTCTGATCATTGAGCTGTGTTAAAACAGCTGCATAGGATGTTTCGATGGCCAAAGTATACAAAATAAAATCTTTATAAAAACCAGGGGTATTCAATGATGGTGCATTAATGATCGCTTGTTTGATTGCCTCAAAGGCTTCTTTCTCTTTATACCCCCATTTGAATACTGAATTCTTCTTAATCATATTTTTCATAGGTAAAACAATTAAAGAAAAATGAGGAATGAATCTTTTTACAAAATTGATTTGCCCAAGAAATGATTGCATGGATTTTTTGTTATGAGGTAAAGAAATATCAGAAATTTCTTTCACTCTATCTGGATCAATATATATACCATCTTTTGACACAACAAATCCTAAGAGTTTTCCTTCATCCAAAGCAAAGAAAGATTTATTTGGATTTAAGGAAATACCAAACCTTCTACATCTTTCAAAAATTTTCTTTAAATCATGTAGATGATTGGCTCTCTTTTTTGAAAATATTGTTATGTCATCAAGATAAACAACAACTGATTTATTGATCAGACCTTTAAATGTTATGTCCATGGCTCTTTGGAAAGTTGCTCCTACATTTATTAGACCAAAAGGCATTTTCTGATAAGCATAAGTTCCCCATTTTGTTCTGAAAGTTGTTTTCAATCTGTCATCTAGATGAACTAAAACTTGATTATAGCCTGAAAATCCATCAAGAAAGGACATGAGTTCAGAACTAGCTACCTTTTGAAGTATCTGTTCCATGGTTTGCAATGGGAAATTGTCTTTTAAACATGCCTTGTTTAAATTTCTAAAATCAATACAGATTCTTATATCACCATTTTTCTTCCTTACAGGTACCATATTGGAAACCCAATCGGAGTGCCTTACAGGAAAAATGATTTTGGCTTTTAAAATTTTATTAAGTTCTGATTTGATTTGTCCTTCGAGATTTGGATGAACCTTCCTTAACTTTTGTTGAACAAGTTTAATATCAGGAAGCATTGGAATTGTGTGTTGAATAACCGAAGTATCATACGTTTTTAAATCATCATAATTCCAAGCAAAAACATTTTTATATTTGTTCAAGAGTTTAATGAAAGCATTTCTTTCCTCTGGTGTTAAATTGAGTCCTAAATTAACGTTTTGAGGTTTAGAATCAGAACCAAGATTTAATAATTCAAACTTCAAAGTGGAACTTTGAAATTTAGCATTAGTGGTTTTCTTGAATCTGTCTTTAATGTCATATAAATCCTCTAATTTAACAACAGATTTTGGAATGGGATTTTCATTACCCTTTGAAGCAATTTGTAAATCATCATCATTCTCATCAATAATTTGTTCATCATATGATTTCTCTGAAGTCATGAAATTTAAAATATCTTGATCATGATAAAATACTCTCCAATTTGTGACATTATCTGGGACAGATGGGCGAAAAATCAATTCTACAGAAAATCTATCAGGACTACAATCTTCAGCAGGAAGGAGTTTAGATGTAACATTAGCTAACAAGTCAGCTGATGTATTTTGATTCCTAGGAATAGGAGAAATATTGAATGCTAAAAAGTGAGTAGTAAGATCTTGCACTAGGGTTTGATAGTGTTTAAGATGTCCTGAAAGGCAATGGATAGTATTCCTAACTTGTTTTATGAAAATTTCGGAATCACCAAAGACTTTCAAGTATTTAACATCTAACCCTATAGCTTTATAAAGTCCTTGAATCAAGGCTTCATATTCTGCGGTATTGTTCGTACACTCAAATTCTAACCTACATGATAGCATGGTTTTCTCTCCATCTGGATCAATTAAGATGCATCCTGCTCCAGCTCCA
Organism: Pinus albicaulis; assembly: GCA_034641835.2. Taxonomy (NCBI): domain Eukaryota; kingdom Viridiplantae; phylum Streptophyta; class Pinopsida; order Pinales; family Pinaceae; genus Pinus; species Pinus albicaulis. The sequence continues at coordinate 976,895,698 of CM076581.1, read as the reverse complement.
TCACTAGACTTTGATCCATCAAAATATAACGACCAAAATAAAGATTTATCTATTGGTTTATCTACAATTACATCAGAAATATTTACAATTCTGGAAGAATCAGATTGTGAAAAATTTTCTATTTGAGAAACAAAAGTATTTACAGAAAAAGGTGATTGAGGTGCTTCGAAGTTTCCAAGAAATGACTCAGCAGAATAACCTCCAAGAATATTGTTGTTGAATGCCACAGGCTCATTAGGTTGTTCAAATTCAGTGACAGTGTGCGTCATATGTTTTTCTCGTTCAACTTTGATTTGATTTGGTTTCCCTTTGTAGGGAAGCCACATATGTGAATAATCAATTGAGATATAACCATTAAGTTTCGCAGACCAGTCCCTGCTTAAGATTAATCCATAGAATTCAGGAATATCTGCAATCAAAATATCAATTCTTTGGACAATCCTAGGATCGGAAGCTAATCTGATAGTAACTGAATTGATTTCTTCTACAACTTGAAATTTAGAGCCATCCAATTGAACAATATGAAATGCTGATTTCTGTGGTTCGATATTCAATTTGGCACAAACAGAAGTAGGCATTATATTAGAGGAAGCTCCAGAATCAATTAAACAATTATGCAGATTTTTATTGTACATTTCAGAAGTCAAAAGAAAAGGAGGAGTCTGAGAATTTGATTTTTCTCCAATGAGCACAGTATCAGTAGCATCTACCTTATCTGGTGGCTTACTAGCTCCTTTAGCTGCTTTTGCAAGTACACCACTTGGTAAAGGAGCAATTGGTGTAGCGTTTAATTCTTTTAATAGCAACTTCTGCTGGTGTTTTAGTTTGCTGAGTTCATGTAAGGAAATGTTGGCTTTAATCTTTTTCATATCTTCAACAATGTTATACTCCGTAGGATCTGATACCACTAAAGTATTTGTTGTTGATGAAGGAGGATTAGAAGAAGATGGTTGATTCTGAGTAGGTAACGGAGAAGTTTTCTTTGCAGGGGATTTGTCTTTGGTATTCGGAGTTGTAATTTTATTTTTAGGAACTGTTTGTACAGGCTCCGATGTAGATTTACTCCTAGTACTTACAGGCATAGCTTCTTGTTCAACCTCACTATCAGAATTAGGGAGAATAAAATCCCACATTCCATGCAATTCAGCTATTTCTTCATTCTCATCTTCCTCATCTGATAATAAATATGTATCTTCTTCTTCTTCCTCTTCTTCTGATTCTGCATTAGAGATTGTATTAGGAGGTTTAGATTCAACTTGGTTTCTTTTAAAATTTCGGAATGGTTTTTTGGTAGAAGTTTCAGCTACTTGTTTTTTATTTCAACCATTTCATTTCACATGGTTTTAAGAACTTTCTGTAAACCTTCCATGTCGTATGGGTCTTTAGTCTTTTTCTTTGAATCATCTTTGAAGCTGACCTTCTTTGATTTCCTTTCCTCAATAGCATTTTTCTTTTCTAGAGAAATAATTCGTTTTTCTACTGCAATAGCCTCTTTCATATTCTCGGCCAACGTAGGTTTTGTAGCTCTATCTACAAAAATTGCTATGTTTGAGGGCAAAGCAGTTATGTACCATTCTCTTCTGACCTGTTCACTAGGCCTTGAATCTGTGTGGATTTTGTTCAAGAGTTTGTTGAATCTAGCGTTGAAATCTTTAATGGGCTCCTTGGGTTATGCTTTCAAATTTGAGAGATCGTTGATTAAAGTAGCTATTGATCTGTCATCTCCAAATTTGGTTAAAAAATGATCTGCAAAAATGGCTCAACTTGTTATGGATCCTGAAGGTAACGAAAAGTACCAGGATCTTGCTGCCCCTTGAAGAGTATAAGGGAATAGTCTGACTACAACATCTTCATGTACGACTCCATTCAAATTTACAGCCAGCATAAAGTTATTGATATGTTCTTCAGCCTGAATGTTAAGATCTGGACTAAACTTTGGAAGCCATTTTCCAGGATTGTCAGGTAAATCATGTAAAGGTGCAGGCATGTTGACAACCCCTGGAGTAGCCCATAGTCTAGCCATTATTGTAACAACTACTGGAGGAGTAGTAGAGGCTGGTGATGTCTAAATGGAGGTTGTTGGAATAGATGATGTTGAGATAGATGATGATTGAGCAGATGGTGATTGAGTAGATGATGTGGGAACAACTGCACTTTGTTGAGTTGGGGTTTCGGAAACAGGTAATTGAATATGAGATAAAGAACTTATATCACTTACTGATTCCGATTGAGTTTTTCTTGTCCTGACTCTACTAGGTAAAGGAAATTCTTTCGGAGAAATACCAAGTTTTTCACTTTGAAACCTAGTAAGAGGTTTTGAAGAAACAAATTTTGAAGTTACACTACCTTCAGATATTTCAGACTCATCTAGAGATAATGAGAATCCATTCAATTTATGGATTAAATCTTGAACTTCAGGAGACTCAGGATTTTGATTGTTTGATTGTTTTGAGATTTTGGTAGTGGGTGTCTGAATATTCTTCTCAATTCCTTCTATAGGATTTTGTATTTCAGAAGAAATTGAAGAAGTTGTTGAGGGTGTTTCTCTCTCAGAATGGCTTGTAGGTAAAGATTTACTTGCCATTCATAGCTCAGGCCCTCCTTCTTGCGCCAAAAATGTTGAAGCCTAGAAAATCTCTGCTTCAAACATTGGGGAAAACCACCCGGTCGGGACCTTAGGATAGCTTCTTTTCCGTTTGGTATGGTGGCTCCCACTGGATTTAAAGGACCAGTTTCCTTATAACTAATGGGTTGGTGATGGATTGATTTGGATGAGTGAAAATGGGACTAAATTGACTGAAATAAAACTATCTAATTTAAACTAAATACTGGTAAAGGAATTCTAAAACTAACTCGGGCAATCATATGTGAATACAACTTAAAATTATTCCAATTTAACAATAACCATAAAAATGTATTATCATTTAAATCTAAATGTGCAGAAACAAATGAAGATAAATCTGTTTAAGAAATTAAACGTTATGAAAACAAATATCTGTAAATGATAGCAAATTTTAAAGCGAATATCATAAGACAAAAGAAATCAACAGTGAACAGATAGAAATACCTTATTCATCTTGAAAGCTTTCAAATGAAATCTAATACTCTAATCCAGTAATTCTGATACGAAATCAAATCCAAGGTACAGAAATGCAACACTTTAAAGATAATTCCGCATAAAATCACCAGATGTGATCCTTTATAAAATATAAAAGTCAGTGGAGTACAGAAATGTAATCTCCAAGTCAAAGATATAATAATCCAGGACCCTTCTCTAAATGCATGAGAAGGGTTTAAATACTACTTACCTAAATCTAAAAATAGTTTATTACAAAAACTAAGGATTCGGTTTAAATGACCGTCCTTTTCCTAGTGAAAAATACAGTAAAATTAAAACTAAATCTAAAAATAAAGACTATTAACTAAGTACTTATGAACTTGATCTTTAAACTTGTAGGCATCTAGCATTGTTTTGAGAAGATGTGGTTGACCGACTTCAGATTTCAACTGTCCTGAGAAGACAAAATCAACAAGTGTAGGCACAATCTTCTCAGTAAAATTGATGATACAATTAAGCGCACTGTGCTGACTGTGTGGTTTCACTAAGTATGTTCAGTAAGAGTCCCAATTTAATCTTGTCAGCCCTTGGATTGATTTTTCTCTTTCTTCTGCCTTTTGCCTCCATTCTGTTTGCAGTTGATGTTCCTGTGGGAGATATCCCAGAACAGTTTCTGAAATTAAATTAGCTTTGTGAAAATTATCATTTATACAATCAGTAAGACTATTTGCTGCTGTAGCCGTCTCCTCTGCTGCCTTCTCTATCCTTCTGATTTGTGCATCCCAGTTATTGAAAAGTATTTCCTTATGTTTTCATTAATAATTGGTGCACCAGCTTTTCTTCCTTCTTCTATTTTCTGCCATACCAAATAATCATTGATCTTTTCATTAATTAAATCATAATCATTTCGTAAATCTACGACATGATTTGTGATTTTATCACTCTCTTGGCAAAAGGAATTCCATTGCAAGATTTTTTGGCATAATACTTCTTCTTGTTGCAGTAGTTGATTGTTTAAAGAGATAGTTTCTGAAATAAACTCTGGAAGCTTAGGATCATCTTTGTGCTGATCTTGGATAATCTGTGTTTTTTTTCTTTATCAGCCAAACTTTTTTGATGTCCAATTTGCATTTCTTGAAGTTGTTGTTGTAACTCTTCAAGTTTCAACTGTGCTTCATTATTGGCCTGTACCTGTTGCAATTGCTGTTGTAGAAATTTTATCTGTTCTTCTTTTCCATTTAATAAGAGTTGTATCTCAAATGCTTTGTCAATAGTTGCAGAAGCATAAGCCCCTGTCATTTGAGATAACTTAGCAATATTCTCAGTAGGCTCTGTGGCAGGATCCTTCCACAAGACATCTAGTTGTTCTGCTTCAGTAGCAATTGCACCTTCTAACTTTCTCTTTTTTCTCTGTTTCTTCACTACTTCTTTGTATTTTGGGCTGTAGAATACATCTAGAGGAGGAATGTCCTCTACATTAAGTACAATTTCAGAGGAGGGTGTGATAGGTATGTGCTCAGTTACTGTGACTGTGCTACTTATTCCTATGCTCAAAACTTTGGTTGTTTGTACAGGGGTCTGTACATTCTGTCCTTCTACATTAATCAATTGATTAAAGCTTTCCCATTCTTTGTCTAATTCAATGGTGACTGTCTGTTTCTGTACATTGGTAGGAGGAGGATTTGTCTGTTGAGAAGTCAAAATTTGCTGTTGAGGAAGTTCTTTCGATTGAGCGGAATCTTTCACTGATTCTTCAATTTTATCTTCCTTTTCATTAGACTTATTGGAATGTTCAGAAGTCTCTCTTTTAGATTTTGACTTAGATTTATCTGTACTGGAACTGTCGTTAAGACTAACACTAGGAGTTTGTTCCCTTGCGGGTTCCAAGCGTAGATTTTCCAAAGGAATAGTAGTTAGTCTTCTCTCTCTGTAAAGTTTAAATTCCTAGAATTCCTCTGGAGATAACTGCATTTGAGCTAAATTCAAAACTTCTTTAAATGAACCTTTTGTTTGGAACATATCATCAAAAAGATCCTGTTCCTCGGAAAATTCCCTTACTCTGATTGCATTGGTAAAATTCTTAACAATATTATTTGGGTCAAATAACCTTCTCGAAAATTTGAACAGTTGTAAGCATGTAATGTTGCTTACCTCTTTGAATGCGTGACCAACATCAAACAGTGAAAATGTTCCACAGTTTACGGGAAATTGTGGCCAAATGCCTTTCTTTTTCTCTTTTAATTCCTTTGTTAAACCTCCTTGGCCACAGGTCTGATAAGCAATCTCCTGAGCTACAAGTCTATCTGGAACATATAGGGGTAAAACATGGGGGGAAGCAGAACTTCCAAAAACCCTAACATAAGTGAACAATTCTTCTCCAAACCATCTCACGACGGAGAGAATGTTGACCTCTGTTTCTGGGGATAACCTTGGGGCATCCTTATTATGCAATGTTCTGTACAATGGCAGCATTATACCATGGAATTTTTTTTTAAAATGGGGGACAAACTTAGACTTCCACAGTTCCTTATGATACACATGAATAGGCAAAGGATCGTGGATTGTCCATTGCCAACCCATCACAGGGAATTTAGAGACAAAATAGATAGTGTCCATGACATAAGCAGATAAATAAAAAGGCGGATAAATCCGCTGAGAAACACTTCGTTTGGACTGGTAGTGAAAAATAGCAGTGGTCAAATTATCAGATAAAATTTTGGCCCAGTCTACAATTGTAGAATTAACGACAACATTCAACAAAGGGAGCCATTCAGGCAAGATCATATTTATGTCAGGCTTTCCAAAAAGCCTGCATAACATGGCAGCAACAAAACAATAAGGAGAGGTAAGTGAAGCAGTACTGTACATACCGTGTTTGGTTTTTTTTAACGGTTCATCTGTTTTGGTCCACTCCTGTGTGCATTCTGACAAATTTGCATGTTCTCTAGCAAAATCTTCCATGAATTGCTTATTATAAGTCGCCTGAGGTTCCGGCAACTGATACATCAGCCTCAAATATTCCGTAGTGAACGACTCGATTAGCTCTTGAGTTGGAGTTCTAAATTGCCTCTCTGAAATATCGGTGTTGTCCAGCACCCATTTCACCATGTCTGTATACGGAAGAATTCTTGGCCTTGCCGCTATCCTATGCAAAAATGAACAAGCCAGTTCTTTAAGGGTTGCCTTAGATATATTACTGGAACCTGTTGTAGCCGCAACTTTCATCACCACAGGATTTTCTTCTTCGAGCAAATTATACATTCCTTCCCAGGTGGTTATACCGGCATCCTTATTGCAAGCAGTGTCTGTATACAGTGAAGCCATTTCTCTGCTTTCAGAATTCAAAATCTTCTCTTTCTTACCCATAATGTTCTGTGAACGCTTTGTATAGACGTTTGCTCCTTCGTGCCTGCGTTTTACGAGTTAAATGAGAGTAATGGCATGAGAAAGGTGATGAGATTGTTTTAAATGCAAAGGTGGACGAAATATATTATTTTAATGTGAAACGACTTTCGATCAAAACAAAATCTCATTTACCATTAATTAACAATCCATTCATTTAATCCAATCATTAAAGCGCATAACGGATATTGATATATGAAAATATTTTTTTTGAACAACGCGTTTTTATGAATCTTCGACATTGCAATCTGCGATTTTCTGTGCAATATCACAATATCGCAAAACGTAACCATCGCAATATTGCAAATAGCGCAAAAGCGCACATCGTAAATATCGCAAAAGCGCAAAATTGTAAATAGCGCAAAAAGTATTCGTTTAACATTTCTTTTTTCTGCGCTATGCGATCTGCGACCAATATGTTATTGTAATAGGCTTTTTGGGATCGCGTTATCGCAATATCGCAAAATCGCAGTTTTAGTTTTACAAAAGATATCTAGCATTTGCGATGGATGCGCTATTTCGCTTAAAGAACAACTTTATTGAAATATATCATAAACTTAAGTGTTTCTTAAGGTTTTTCTAAGGAATTTCCCTAAGTTTATGATATAAAGTTTTATTTGAAAAGGAAAACAAATCCTAATTGATTTTTTTGGATTTTTTAACTAAGGGTCCCCATTTATTTAGTATTATTACTAATATTAAATAAAAAGGGGGGTTGTTGCTGGTCACAACAGAATTATGGGAGAATAGCAACACCTCTAAAAACATTATTGAAGAAAGATGCATTTTCATGGACTCGTGAAGCAACTAAGGCCTTTGAACATCTTAAGGAGGCAATGTGCCTAGCACTGGTCTTAGCTACGCCAGACTTCACAAAAACCTTTAATGTGGAATGTGATGCCTCAGGAAATGGAATTGGTGTTGTTTTAATGTAGGAAGGAAGACCCATTTCTTTTGAAAGTTGTCCAATCAAAGGAAAGTATTTACGGAAACCTATTTATGAGAAGGAAATGTTAGCAATACTGCATGTACTAAAGAAATGGCGAACTTACCTAATGGGAGGACACTTCAAGGTAAAAACTAATCATGATAGTCTTAAATTTTTTTTGGAACAAAGACTCTCTTCAGAAGAGCAGCAAAAATGGGTCACAAATATGTTGGGTTATGACTTTGAAATAATCTACAAAAAGGGAAGCTTAATGTTGTTGCAGATGCACTCTCAAGAAAGAATGAAGAGGTGGAAGCATTGCTTTGTGCCATTTCTATTATCCAACTAGATTGGGTAACCGAAGCAAGAGATGAATGGAAGAAGGACAAAGAAGTATGGACACTCATTCAAAAGTTGCAGCAAGATCCTAGTACATCTGATACATTTAGTTGGAAAAATGATTCTTTATGGTACAAAGATTGCTTATATCTTTGTAAGAATTCTCAACTAAAACAAAAGATTCTTTTGGAATTGCACACTTCTCCTTTAGGAGGACACTCAGGATTTTTAAAAACTTACCACAGGGTGAAGAAAGAATTTTTTTGGGATGGCCTTAAATCTGATATTCAAAAGTTTGTGGCGGAATGTTTGGTTTGCCAGCAGAATAAAGTTGAGACAATTAAGACCCCAGGACTTCTACAACCCTTATCCATTCCAAGTCAACGTTGGGAGGAGATTTCAATGGATTTTATCACAGGTTTACCTAAGTCCGAAGGAAAGAGTGTCATCATGGTGGTAGTTGATAGACTTACCAAGTATGCACACTTTTGTGCATTATCTCATCCATTTAAAGCAAATATAGTTGCTACTACATTTATGGACAGAATTCAAAAGCTACATGGAAGCCCAAGGGTTATTGTGAGCGACAGAGATCCCATTTTTACTGGAAATTTTTGGACGGAGTTATTTTTTTGTTTGGGTACTCAATTAGCTCATAGCTCATCTTATCATCCTCAATCTGATGGTCAAACTGAGATAGTAAATAAATGTTTGGAAGGATATCTTAGTTGTTTTGTATTTGATAAACAAACACAATGGGTCAAGTGGTTACCTCTCGCTGAATGGTGGTATAACACTTCCTTCCATACTGCAGCAAAAATGACCCCATTTATGGCACTTTATGGATATCATCCACCATCGATCACATCATCTTTAAGGGAAAATTTGAAGGTTCAAGCATTGGAAGATCACATCGAGCATCAGCAAGAAGTTCTCCAACTCTTAAAGGATAACCTGAATTTGGCACAAAATCGAATGAAACAACAGGCAGATCAACATCGCAGCGAGAGAAGTTTTGATGTAGAAGATTGGGTATTTTTACGGCTACAACCATACAAAAAAATGTCCCTCAAGCAAGCTAAGAAGGATAATAAATTATCACCAAAGTACTATGGTCCTTACAAGGTGTTGCAAAAGATTGGTTCTATGGCATACAAATTGGACCTTCCTGCTTCTTCGCGAGTACATCCAGTTTTCCATGTTTCATGCTTAAAGAAGGTTATATGCTCAAAGAAGGTTATGGGTGAAAATCTTCAGTTCAAATGATATTTGAACTTGATGGAAAATCATATCAAGACCTGGAAAGGTGCAGAGCTCGAACCTCGACAGCTACAGAATCGATCAATTTCAGAGTATCTCATCAAGTGGAAGAACTTACCCACTGAAGATTCTACATGGGAGGATGAGAGTTTTATACAGAAGCACCCAGAGCTACTCAAGCGTTGAGTTCAGCCTTCTCCTCACTAAGCCTTCTGAGTGAAGTTCGAGTCGCTTTGGTTTTTGTTGTTTCAATTCGCTGATCAATTGTGTTAGTCTTTCTCGATTCTTTTTGTCTTTGGTTTGTTGGATGATCACTTTTGTTTTCATTTAACTCTCCATTTCACCACTTCAAGCATAGATCACATTTCTCGTTTTGATTGTTTTGAAATCCTTTTTTCTTGAAATAATGCATCCTTTTTTTGAGTGTGTTTTATGTTTGTATTGCATTTGATTTATTCGTTTTAGATATTTACATTCGTAGTGCTCAAAACTAGTGTTCGCTTTTCTTTTTATTATAAGCGTGCATTGTGTGCTTCATTCATCGAAAAAACAAAAAAATTTCATTCTTTCGCTTGAGTTGAAAATGAAAATTTCTTTTGCATAACTAGCTCTTAGTGAACTAGGAAAAAAAATTTCATTTCTCGTTTGGTTGTATTATATGCATTAGTGAAATTCTTCTTATGTTTTCATTAATTTCTACTTTGTTAAAGATTTATATCCTTCTCATAGTTAGCATTCATTGATCGGAAATGGTGTTCTTTTGCATGTAGTGTGCATTTAGGAATTCAAGATCACATTCGATAGGTCCTTGAAATTGAAACATTAATTCAAGATCAACCTTAAAATCAATTCAATCAATCTAAGGAAGCATTGAAACCTAACGTACACATTTTAGATGTCTAGGCTAGTGACGTGTTCCGGCATCGTTAAACCTAGTAGTTTTCGTTTGCCACTTGGCTTTTAAGATAGCGCTAATACAAACTTGTGCTCCCCGTACCGTCACGTATATAAAGGGAGACCCTCATAGGTTGCAATAATTTATACATAGGAAGCTGAGTCTGCCGCCCTGTAACTATGATACACTGAACACAACAGTCAGGGTGACTACCTTCATGTACGTCAAGTCCTTGGTCATTTCTCTTTCATTTGATCACCAAGGTGTATATGGCAGTTCACAGAAACTTGGTACACCATCTTGCTTAGATTACCTGAGTATTCATTTTGATATTTTCATGACTCTAAAAAGGAAAATATCATCGAGCATATGTCCTTTCATGCTTGCTCAATCTGAAAGTGAATGGAGTCATATTTTACCTATTTCTCGACTCTTAAAACATGAAACAACACAGTTTCGTTTCAATGTCATAAAATTAATTTCCTACGATCACATGCCCGTTAAAATTTTTCTGCTTGGCTTGTTTTTGTAGTTCCTTAGTGTTTGATCTTGAAGCCTCGAATAGGCTATCTCGTTTTTCTTCTTGTGTTGAAATATTGTCACAGTGGCGGAACCACCAGTTTCATCATCTTCTTCACTACCTCCTAGTGGTAGTCCTTTTCTTGACATTTCTTTGGAAACACTTCAGTCCACTAGGTCTGCTGAGTTTTTGTAGCCTATTCTCCCTAGTGCCTTCCCTCTCGCTACCCGGTCTCCTCTTGAAGGGTTGGTTGAATTCAATTGGAAATCTTAGGGTGCTTGGTCTAGTTTTGGGAGCAAGGAAGAATTCCCTCCCCTCACTTCGAGATCGTCGTTATTAGCCGCTGCTATACCCCCTAGTCCTCGTCGTCTTTTCAACAATCTTACAACTTCATCAGATATGGATTCTTCTAGTCCTATTGGAAGTGAAGCGTTGCATGCTTCTACAGGGGAATATCAAATTTTCCCATAAGAGTTCTCGTATGTCTCCAGTCAACCTTCCCCCAAATCATTGTCTCTTCCACCTAGTTATCATACTTTCGGTCAGATCATTTCTGGTGTGGCATTCGTGGCACAGTCCAGTACAATGGCTCCCACTCGAAGCTCAGTTTTTCCTACATTAGGAATGTCTTCCTCGACACCCATCTCGTCGACCACTATTACATATGTCCCGGTCTGACCTACCATTTGTGTGGCTTCATCTGCGCTGGTTGTTAGCACGAATCCGTCATCAGGGTCCACTGTTGTTTGCAGGTCTATCTTTATCAATCCCACATTGCTTGTTAGACCTGTCGTGAGTGGATCACAACCTCGCGCTGTGGAAACCCCGTCTACTTCTACCACGCCTATGGTTTCTACTTATACATTCGATGACTATCTATTGGATATTCAACGATGGTATGCTCCCTCTCCTGATTCTCAGCTGCAAAATTCCACACCTCAAGGTTCTCAGCAGCCGCAAGCTTCTGGAAATCCTCCCCATCATTATGATGTCTATGGTAATCCTGTATATATGCCTCTAATTGATCTTCATCAAGCTGTTTATTTTCCTTCGGCTGATCCCTATCAGACCGTTGCTCATCAAGGGCCATTATTACAGGGACAACCCTCGAGTCTACAAGGACAACCCTTACAGGGACAACCTTTGGTCCAGCAGGGACAACCCTTTGGTCCTCAGGGACAACCTTATAGTCCACAAGGACAACCCTTACAAGGACAACATTCGGCCCAACAAGGAAAACCCTACGGTCCGTCTGGTCAACCTTAGTTTCAACCAGGAGCATCTTATGTTCCTGGGGGTAAATGTATCTGCCACAGGGACAACCTTTTTTGCAACAACAACAACCTTACGTTCAGCAAGCCCAAGCTTTTGTATAGCAAGGAAAACCCTACGGTCCTACTCTGGGTCAACCTGGTTTTCAGGGGCAACCATGTCCATCTCAACCATCGGGCCAACCTCTTCCACAAGGGCAACCCGATGGTCCTCAGTATCCAGGCCAACCTACTCCATAGGGATAGCCTGCCCAACCTCAACAGCCAATTCAAATTTCTCAACCTGCTCAGCAGCCGGTTCAACCTGTTCAACCCGCTCAGTAGCTGGTTCAACCTATTAAACCACCTCAGCAGTCGGTTCAACTTGCTCCGTAGGGACAACCTTCTCAACCTCAAAGCGCTAATTACCCTCCTTAAGGTCAATTTCAGGCAATATATAGCGCATCCCAAGGTTTCACTTATTACCCTCAAAATCAATCCTAGATGGTGTATAATCCACCTCAAGGCAATGCTTAAAGTTCACAGCAAAATCCATATGTTGCTCAGTAAGGACCTCAATGGTATGCTTAGAATTAGAATCCCGGTCCTCAACCCCAGTATGGGTAGAAGTATCAAGCTTATAACCCATATGGAAAGAATCCTCCAGGAAAAAACATATGGGGGAAAAATTTCTCTCAACCTAGGTGGAATGCTAACACTAGTCTTTATCAACGACCTTCGATGCCTTTTAATCCTCAATTACTATTTCTCACTACGTTGGAACTGCCTGATGTGTCAAAATTGACCAATGATCCAATCCTTCATAACCCATATTGGCCTCCAGTTCCAACTAAAATCCCTGGTGATTGTCCCAAGTTTGAGGGCAAGTCCAGAGAAGAGCCCCAAGTGCATGTTATGACATACCATCTTTGGTGTTCCTCTAAATCTTGGTTGACGATTCTATTTGAATCCATCTTTTCCAATGGACTCTTAATGGTGCCGCTGCCAAGTGGTACATCGAGTTATCTCGTGGCATCTTTTAGGATTTCAATTCTTTAGCCATGGCCTTTCTCACGCACTTTCAGTTACCGGTTCAGAATGAAACCGAGATGCACCTCCTCACATCCTTGAAACAAGATCGAGCTACCCATATCTCAGATCATATTCATGAATGGAGGCATCGTCGTCGCCTAATCAAGTTTGATATTCCTAATCAGCTTTTAACTGATTGGTTTACTACCTCTTTCATCAGTCCTATTGCTAAGGACATTTCTATGGGGGCATGCGTCACTGAGGAACAAGCTAATGTTCGTGCCCAGTACCTTGATATTGTGTACTCTTAGTCCGTCACGTTATATGATCTCTTGCCTGATTCTCCTAGACATGGAACATCTAAAGCACTGACAACACCATTCGTAGATGGTATCATTGGTTTTGTGTCTCGGAATTCTCGAAATTCTTCTCCTCCAAATCCTGGGAAGCAAAATATACTCCTTCCAATGATACTGCTTCTCAGCATTTCCCAAATTCTGGTAAAATCGTGAAAGTGAATGTTGTTCAGGCTAATCCAGTGGATACAACTTCAAAGGGTAAAAAGAAGGGTAAAGGTAAGGCCAAAGCCGATACCCTGAAAAAAGATTCTCAAAAATCTCATGCTGATGATGGTTTACAGCATAAACCAAAGTATCCTTGCTTGATTTGTGACGAAGAGCACTACACCAAGGATTGTCCTCGACAGGCCGAAGTGAGTCGATTACTCAAAGGCACCCAAGGAACTCTAGCTGTTCTCAAAGAACCATTTCTGTCACAGCAGACTCAGTTGGTAGAGCAGCCTCAGTCCTCTGCCCCATTTGGCTCTCACGTTTTCATGATGAACGGTTCTGCATTCATTTCCATAGCTACTTGGTCGAAAGATTATACCGAACCGCATCAGGTAGCAAGGAAAGAGATCACCGATGGCCCTCCTCCTCTGCTTGATTTTGGCCCTCTTCAGATTGAAAGGCCTAATTAAATTGTTGTACAACCACCTTCCAAGGGTGTACTCCATAAGTCTTCTTACAATCCTAACGCCCGTGCTGCTCAACGTTACAGTATTGTTGAGGATTTGGCTCATGCGCCATTTACGATGTCTACATTAGAAGTACTTTAGATTTGTTCGTCTCAACAGAAGGATTTTCTATCTACCATTGGTGGGGTTGATCCTGCTGATTCGAGCCTTATCACTTTTGACTTGGAGAATTTCGTCCCACGTCTCCCTCACCAGCTTGCGATCATCATACAAGTTGGCATTAATGGACTGAATATCCATCAAGCAGTTGTGGACGAGGGTGTGTCTACATGTGTCATGTCATCTTCCTGTTGGAAAGCTATTGGTTCTCCAGCTTTGAATTTATCTCCAAATTCTCTAGAAGAATTTGATGGAACATAATCTAAACCTCTTGGTGTTTTCGCTAGTTTACCGATTACTCTAGAAGGGAAGACAGTCAATGCGAGGTTGAAGTAGTTGATGCCAAGCTCAATTACAATCTTCTCCTCAGTTGCAATTGGACCCACGCCATGTTGTGTGTTCCATCCACTCTCTTTCGTGTTTTGTGGTTTCTGCACGAAGGAAATATCGTTACTGTTGATCAGTTGTCATTCTTCACTTCTTCTTCCGAGAACAACATTCCATACGTGCATCAAATTCCTATGCCTTACGAGAGCATAAGTTCGGGTCTCTTCAAAGATCCTGCCCTCATGGGTATTTTCAGGTTAATATGATCTCCAGATCTGACGATCCGTGGATCATCCCTTCACCTGAGAAGATTGATTCATTTGGAGATTTGATGTTGTTAAGTACGATCGAGATTGATTATTGTGAGCTTATTTCAGCTTCAGATCCTCCGCCTCTTGATCATGCTCCTTTGGGCATGTCTCTTGATACTTATTCTCAATCCCCTTGGCTTGGAAATTCGGATTCACCTGATCCCTTGAGAGAGATATTTCCCTCTGATGAAGCCATCGTGGAAACTATGTCTCTCGAGGATCCTCCTTGGGATGATAGTCATCATCGTTCCTCGTTCATGCCTGGACTTGGGGCCATGTCTATGCGTCTTGAGAGGTTTGCTTCTTAGGTTCCTTCTCCTCCACTTCAAACTTCTATTCTGACACACAAAGTTTTTACGAAAGGTAACTTGAGTAATATCACACAAACGATGCATATCAACATTTCCGTCAAACTGGGAATTGTCGAGAACATCCATATTGGGGTGACCTGTTATTCTAATGAGGTTCATGTTATACTAGCCTTTTCCATGAGTTTCGCGACGTCTTTAAATGGTCTTACGAAGAGATGCCCGACATTGATCCAAGTATAGTGGTGCATGAGATTCCTACCTATCCTGGTACGAAGCATGTTCCCCAGCGCCTTCATCCTGTGCACCCTAGAAAGGCTGTCACTGTTAAGGGAGAAGTCGAAAAACTTCTCAAATCTAGTTTTATCTATCTGATTCCCTTGACAGAATGGGTTTCCAATATTGTCCCTATAGATAAGAGACAGGGTACTATTCGTGTCTATGTTGATTACCATGACATTAACCGTGCTTGCCCTAAGGATAATTATCCTACTCCCTTTATTGATCAAATCATTGATGAATGTGATGGGAGTGAGATTTTTTCCCTTATGGATGGATTTTCTGCCTACAACCAGATTAAAATTCTTCTGACTGATCAACATAAGACTACCTTTATCTGTCCTTGGGGTACTTTCGCTTATAAAAATATCCCTTTCGGTCTGAAAAATGCTGGGGCTACATTTCAGCGAGCAATGTCATATGCTTTCCATGATATCAAGCACATTGTTTAGCCTTATCTGGATGACCTTCTGGCTCATTCAACTAAGCGTGAGGGCCATCTTGATCATCTCTGTCAGATTTTTCTTCGCTGTCAATGCTATAACATCTGGCTGAATCCGCATAAGTGCGTCTTCTGCGTTGACTCTAGTAGACTATTAGGGTTTATCGTTTCCAAAGACGGGATTCGTCTCCATCCACTCAAAGTTGAAGCTATCATTAATCTCCCCTCTCCATCCTTATTACATCAACTCTAGAGTCTGTAGGGGAAGGCTAACTTCTTACGCTGTTTTATACCTAACTATGCCAAAGTGGCTAAAGATTTTACGCGATTACTGAAGAAATGCGTCCCATTCCTCTGGGATGAGATCACCCAAAAGTCCTTCGATGCACTGAATACATTGCTTTTCAACGCTTCTCTGTTGCATCCTCTGAATTATCATCATGATTATTCCCTCTATTTGGCTGTCGCATCTAGCACAATTTCCATGGTTTTGGTACAAGACGATGATGATGGTGACGAGCATGTCATTTACTATCTGTCTCGTAGCCTTCTCGATACTGAAACACGATATGCACATGTTGAGAAGTTGGCGTTGGCTGCTGTTCAAGATGTTCAACGTTTTCGTCACTACATTATGTTGTGTACAATGATTGTGATTTTTTACTGCAACCCTATGACTTATATATTGTCTCGTCAATTGTTGGGGGGCAAGTACTCGAAGTGGATTGTCATCCTCCAAGATTTTGATTTGGAGTTCACTACTGCCAAGTTGAAGAAGTCATTAGTCTTTGCCGATTTAATCTTCTCTCTCCCTTCCGACTCCACTCCGTCTAGTTCCGAGGAATGAATTCCGGACGACACGCTTTTTCTGATTAGCACCCTAGATCCTTGGTACAATGATCTCATCGTATATCTTCAGACTTATACCTTTCGATCTGATTTGACGAAGGATGCCCGCCGACACATCCATCATCAATCACAACCTTATCGTATAGTCAGAGATACACTCTACCGCATTGGAGTTGATTCCATTATCTGCCAGTGTTTGACTCTCGAGGAGGCTGAGAAAGCCATGAATCATTGTCACAGTGTCACCTGTGGCGGTCACATGTCTGATTATGCTACTACACAGAAAATTCTTCATGCTGGGTATTGTTAGAAAATTATACATATTACAGAGCAATGCAACACATAAAATATGCGGAAAACACAAGCACACAAAACACATAAAACTAGAGAGACACAGATATACGTGGTTCACCTAGTTTAGGCTACGTCCACCCCGAACAGCCAGTCCTTCCTTTCTATTATCCAACAAAATGAAGAGACACAACCTACATCAAATCCGTTGTAATATCCTCTGTTCTCTCTCATAGTCTCCATATATGTTTCTCGCTCTGAGAATACGCATACTATACATAGCCGCAATACAATACCCTCATAAAAGCGAGGGGTTTCCTTCTAGGGAAAAAAACCCTAAACTAAACATAACTTCTATCGTCAAATCATTCGCCTAATAAACGACCCAGATTGACTAGAAATTACTATAATTTTACAATGCAATTTTACATCTGTTTTTAGCTTCAGGGGCGCTGCCCCCGAAACCCCTGCCAAGGGGGGGCTCCATAAAGTCATAACTACCCCCGTGGACCCCCCAGGCAGTGTTTAATTATGGGCGGAATTGCCGCTGCATTAAGGTACAAGGGTCCAACATTGTGATACAAAATAAACAAAATAATCAGGCTTCACACCCAATCGGTATTTCTGTCCCACCATCTTCAAAGACTACATCATTACTATTCGTAAGTGCCATGATTTCTAGATCTATCAGTGCAAGATGCACGCGCCGCCTTCCCATCTCCACCCTGTCATTACCGTTGGTCCCTTTGCGAAGTGGGGCATCAATTTTATGATGTGTAATCCTCACTCGCCCGGGGGGGGCATGCTTATATCATCATAGCCGTTGAATCCTTCACCAAATGGGCCGAAGCAATGCTTACACTTATGACTGACGGTAAGAAATCAACTCAATTTCTATCCAATCATGTCATTACTAAGTTTGGTGTCCCTCAAGCCATTGTTACCGATCATGGTTCCCATTTTCGGCATTACATGGTGGCAGAGTTGACTTCCAAGTTGGGTCTATGTCATGACAGCTCAACGTCGTACTATCCTCAGGCCAATGGTCAGGTTGAAGCCATGAACAAATTTCTCGTCACTATGCTTCAACGTACGATTGGGATGCACAAATCAAACTGGCATATCATGTTATTTTTGGCTCTTTGGGCATACCTAACCTTAGTAAAGGATGTGACTATATTCACTCCATTTTAGCTTGTTTACGGTTTGGAAGCTACCCTTCCGATTGAATGTGAAATACCTTCACTCAAACTAGCTGTTGAATTGCTACCAAATACTTCGCCAGAAGAAGAGCATCTTCTCTACTTAGAAAGGCTGGATGAAACTCACCACTTTGCTGCTCTGGTCATTGAAGCACATAAAAAGCGAGTAAAATCTCATTTCCACGAGTTGGTTTCTCCTCATTCCTTCATAGGACAACTCTTCCTCCTGTACGACCAAGCTAAGTTGAGGGCAGGAAAATTTCAACCCATGTGGCATGGGCCCTACATTGTTAAACGTGTTTTGCAGAATGGGGCTTATGAGCTTATTGATTATGAAGGTCATTCGCTCGATAAACCCAAAAATGGGTTGTATCTTAAAAATTATTATGCATGAGTCATTCGTGCATGTTTTGTGTACATAGGTTTTATTTTCATTTTTGTACATTTTTGGCTTGGTGTGCTTTGTGAGCATTTTCCTGCTTATTGGATCATTGATTATTGTGCAGATGTCTATTACCCCTTATGTCAATTTCGCGGATGGTGCTTCCTGCAATAATCGGAACTTGTCTTCAATAGCCTGGGTAATTTATGATCCTACTAGTGAGTTGATAGATATTCAAGGTATCTATCTAGCACGAACTACAAACAATTTCGTTGAATATAGTGTTGTTATTGAACTATTAACCGAGGCAATTAGCCTCAACATTTGTGCATTGATTGTTAACCTAGACTCACAACTTGTTGTTCTTCAACTTAATGGAAATTATTCTGTTAGAATACCTCACACCTTAAGGTTGTATTTGCATGTTCGTTTACTAGAAAGACATTTTAATTACATTAGATATCAACATATTCCTAGACAAATGAATGCATTAACTGATACAATAGCTAACATTGTATTAGATAGACATTTGCGTAATTTGTAAAAATCATCATCACATGACAAAATCCATAAAGGAAAATAGATGTATATATATATATATATATATATATATATATATAGATATATATAGATATATATATATAGCAAGTGTTTGCATCCATGTGCATCATAAGTTCAAAAAATACATATGTTTCGGTTACATCCTGAGACATCATGTCTCTCAAAAAATATGCGGAAATAAAACCTAGGTGTCTACTCGACATGACGCTCATGATAACACGTCATGGCCCATACAAGCTGCCTCAACAAGCGGTGGACACGGTTTGACACCCCTGAAATGTGTCTCTGGTATGCACGAGGAACATCATCGAATCGCGCATAGTCTGGGATCCCACGAGAGATTCCCTCCAAGTTGCGTATGATTTCCTCCTTCTAACCTTCCTTGCCATGAGGGGCTACATAAAACTCATGAGGAATCTGCCTCACTATTGGAGACATACCTCTAGGTCTCTCTGGGCCAACATCTGCAATTACATGGATTAATGTCAGAACATGCATAACAAAAAAATCATAAAACTCAAAATAAAAATTGAGTCTTACACAGTACTTCATCCCAATCCTCTCCTTCTGGGAGCGGAAGATATGCATCACCAGTGAAATTTGTGCCAGATTAGGGCCAATCCTCCACGATAATCAACTGTCGGAGGAGCCACTCAAAGAACTCTGCTCTCCAGAACATCTGTTGACCACCCCCTGACCTTGGCATTAGAGCTGCGCAACGAGCCATCTGTGGCTCCTGTACTGGTGGTGTCGGAACTATCATCTCCTGACACTGAAATATTGGTAGTTTTTCCAAGATGAAAGATACCAGTATATACCCGTAACTGAACTGCTTCAGCTTGGTTTTCTTGCATTTTGTCAGTTGACGCTTCATGTTGATTTTCACTGCCTCTGCCAAGTTTTAGAGGGTCGGTGCCATGCAATATACAACAAGAAGTAGTTTTGTCTTTGTGGCATCGTGTGGCGCTTGCGATCCTACAGCTCGTGTGATGGTGTGCAACACTACCTTTAGTGCCAAATCCGGAATAGTTTGGATGTCCATTTTTCTGCTTCCTAATCCTTTCCTTGCCCCTGGGCACACCCTGTCAATAACCATACTCATGTTCTCCATTTAGGGTTGTGTGTTGGTTAGTATTTGTACTGCCCCCCTCTGTGACAGTCCGGTTATGAAATAAACGTCTGAGACTTCAATTTCCAGTTCCTGGTCATGAATGATGAATTTTTCCCGATCAACGTCCCAGACACTGATCAAGTACTACAACAACTCTAGTTGAGTTCTAAGACATTGTGTGATAAATAATTTCTTGAGCCTGCAATCTCTAAGAGGTTCCATGCATCTGTTATTGCTCATGGCTTCTTCATCTTCTTCACTGTGTTCTCATTCTTTCCATTCAATCACCAAATTTGGCCTTTTCACACCTGCAAAACATTCATATGACTATCATTAGCCAAATCCAAAGCTTTTGAATCATTAATTTGGGCCTCCTTGTTTACAGTTACATGCTAAAATTGACTATCGCGGTTGGCATGCCCTAGTTCAAATTTTAGGATGATTGGCGCGGGTCTGTGCCCGATACCCGTGCCAACCGCTGCGCCCTAGATTTTGAAAATTTCCCCATAGATTTCCAAATTTTGGGTTGAAGGTAATGAAAGTGTAATAAAAATGCAGGGAAGGATGTTAGCTCTTACCTGGAACTGACAGATTCGAGATTGGTCTTCCGGATTGCCCGCTGTTGCCGCCGCAAAATCGCATTGAAAAAGGGTAACAAATTTCTCACAAGAGGTAAAACTGAAAAGTAATTTATTTTTTACCATATTTGGCATTTTATAACTTTTCAGAACCCTAATTAGGTTTTAAAACATATTTTTTGATTATTTCACTATGTTATTTCGAGAAATGGGTTTTATGTGCGTCTCCTGTGCAGCGACAGGTTTTCAACGTAACAACGATGAAGTAACAAGTTTTATTTTATACTTTTTCGGACTCGGTAAAAGCATGAAAAAGTCACTATTGGAGTCATCTTTCAGCTCTTTTCTGACTCTCTAAACATGATGTATTTCCAAGACTCTTGTCGTTTTTAACTCGTTAAGTGGCTGCGAAACGATATCTACCTCGTATACGTTTACCCCTTTTTCAGGCTGGGATAGTTATTTATGAAAAAGGAATATCTTAGCCTATCACGAATAAGAGGTTATCTCAAACACGGTTTTCTACCTTTTCGGATCTGTGAGAATACCTACGAAAAGGGACTGTTGGAATTTTTTTCTGCTTCTTTTCAAACTCTCTAAACATGAAAAGATGTCGAGTTCTTCTTTTGTCAGACTCGTTAAACCCTAAATGACATCGGAAATCGTCACCATGACGTCACCGATTTCCTCCTTCCTAGGGCTCGTAAAATGTACTTGGATGGATTTTTCCGAAGGAAAAACTTACATGACAAGCACATGCTATCCCCTTCAATCTTGTTTTCTGAAAATAATTGGGGTACTCGCTAGAAATGGTGGGGGAAAATGGAACTAGTTCTTAGTCGTGTTGGCAGTATTTCACTCTTGAACATGAAACTCATCTGCATTCGTGTCGGGTTGGGGATATCTCATTCATGATTTTTTCTTCCATGGGTTTGGGTATGTTGGGGTTCCTATGTTTTGGCAGATTTGGCAATACCAAAAGATAAGACAACATCAAATCACTTTGGGACCTCAGGATCTAGCCCTCCTAGGTCCAAAGAGGGATCTCTCTATGAATAACAAAGGATGATATATATTTGAAGCTCAAACAGAGGTATTAGGCTAGCTATGAAGCACAAGGGGTTTTAAGTGATTTGGTTGGTTGTTGAGTTGGTCATGAGATCATTAAATGAGAACGTAATGGGATGAAAGGAGCAAAGAAGTAGGATGTTTCGGGCAAGGAGGATAGGTTAACACTGTGCCATCCATTAGGCTATGAAGTCATGAAAGGAGATTACTTGCAAACAACTAAGCAAGGTGTTCAGAGGGCAAGTCATCTATACTAAAGGATCTTTTAGATATATGGTGGAATGGAACATTAAGGAAGGAAGTGAAAGAAGGAAAGAAACCAGAGGGCAGTCTGCAGATCAGGCCAGAGGACATTTAACTCCAGGCATGCTTTGACATGCTCAAAGGAAACTCTCAATGAAGGCACAAAGGGCAGCTTTAAGATTAGGTCAGAGGTCATTTAACTTCAGGCCTGCTTCAACATATTCCAAGAGAAAAAAACAGAGATAATTTTTAACACAGAGCTAGGGTCTATAGATCAGAGAAGGACTTTTAACCTTCCCCACTTTGACACCAGCAAGAACATCCAAGCAGCAAACCCCGAATTCACACATCAGCTAGCAATGAAAACAACTACTACACTAGTTAAATTACATGAATTTACTCTTGGATTCACAATCAGCAGAAAACATCAAAGGTAGGGAGAGAAGATACATAGGGTACCATGCAAGGGTATATCCTACGCCAGATTTCTGATGCGTACCAGAATACCAATGAAAAAGATGAAAAATGTAATAAAACAATGTGATAAGAGAAACATCACCCGTAGTAATAGACCAGGATCCTATGGAATTTGCTTGATTAATTGATGCAAAACCAATGACATACACTGAGCTCAATAGCTTATTACAATCCAAACTTTCTCCTCCTAGCCTACTACATTACAAACTACTCTGCTACTCTCTCCCAAAACTATTCTAACAGTAAAAAATGAATCCCTCTAACAACAACAACAACAACAACAACAACCCTTTGCAATATGTTCTTGGGAATTATTATAGGAGGATGAGTAATAGTAGGAGTAGATACAGATTAAATGGATCCATTAAGATAGAGTGGTGGAAGTGTCCGAGCCCACTCTTCTTAATAACTCTGCACTGTACTCTATAGACTGGTTCAGAGCCTCTGTCAGGTCGATATTTGACCTCTGATGTTTCTTTGATGTTCTTCATGGCTGTAAGGCACTCTGTTTTGTCTTTTGCAACAAGTAAGGTGACTGAAGGTCTTTCAGGGCTTCCATACCTCCATAATGGTTGTCCTGACAGTGTTTAGAAAATTTTGTCAGTGAAATAACTCTTCAGAACTCGAGGCGGCATGGAGGATGCTGTCGAAAGGTGTACTGTCTAGAGGAAAACATTATGTTGGCGCTGGAAGCACTGACAGGACTTGATAGTGTACTTAGTCTTCTAATCGCGTATTATCCTTTGAATAAGGATTATAACATTTGATCTTCAATTACGGGCTTAAATCCTTTAATCTTTGTTGTTGATACATTGGTCTCTACTGCAATGGTCGTCTCTGTATTTTGAGTCATAGTCACTATGATTATGGAACATAGGGTGATTTAATCACTCTGCGAAAACCTGCACCATAAAATAAACCGATTATAAAACCCGAGGGGCGGCAGAAGAATGCTTTGAAGGCCTGGAGGAATGGTGGCACAACAGAGGCAAATGTTGTGGATGCAATAGAAACGGTGGAAAAATGCAGTGAAACAGTGGAAATACGAATTTTTAATGAAAAACATTAAGTTTGAGCCTTTGAATCAAAATAAAAAGGGAAAACCACGGAAATGCAATGAAATGGGTTGAGGAACTAGTGGGACCCGACATGGGCGGAGGGCGATTAGGTATGAACCATCGGATCTCGAGAGATCAACGGTTGTGATCTAATTGCATCGGAGCAAAGGCGGGGCCGAAACTCCGATGGAGAAATATGAATGAACAGGGCGATGGAATGAGGACCGTTGATCTAACTTGGATGGACGGTCACGATTGGATCGACGGATCGCAATCGGGGAAGGCAGCGGGTGACACATTTAAGAACTTGCGATTGCGATTGGAGCAAATTTGCGATTATGCGATGGTCATAGGATCAAAGTGATGGATCAATGGTAGAGAATCAATCGGAAGGGAAGATAGGCGAGGCGATGAGTGGGGAACGATGAGATCCAGACCATTGGATATCAAGGGGTCAACGGCTCAGATCAAATCGGGGATCAGCCAATCAGGGCATCGGAGGGGCGGCATAGAAAGAAGTTCCAATTGCGATTGGAGCGGTGGTGCGATGGCCGTCCGATTCAACAGTGAATTGACAGTGGAGATGAGCATCGGAGGTTTCACATAGGAGAGAGGCGGGGTGCGGTAGGGCATTACGCTAACCGTCAGATCTTAACCGATCAACGGTCGGGATCGCGGCGAAGGTCTATAGACCAAAGTCCAATCGCATCGAGGATTTTTAAGTTAACAAAGAAATGCGCTCGCCAAAAACCTCTGATTGCGATAAGCGCCCAGGGCTTAAGAGCTTGGTCCTGGGTGTGGGGCATATGGTGGGGAAGTGGTTAAGGGGGTTAGCCAGAAGGGGCTTAGCCTGTATATGTAAAATGAATGGTTTTTGGCCCATTTTCAATGCATTTTAAGGCCAAAGAGGGGTAACGGTAGAGAGAAAAAAGGGGTTATTAAGCCAAACAAGAGGTATGTGAATGGTTTAATAGGGGATTTAGGATGGTTTTGAAAGGTAAGAAGGGAATTAGAAGGGGAGAAAAGGGGATGAAAACAGGGGTTTAAAAGGGGAAAATAGGAGGAAAAGAGGCCTTTTGGACATTCTTCTTCACAAAAAGAGAGGCTTTATAACTGGAAACAATAGTGAGGATTTATCAAAGGACAAAGGTGCAAGGAGGCTTTCAAGTATGATGTTTTTTCGGAGGAAATGCATTCCTTGAAGGCTTGATAACAATTTAGCCCCCTTTTTGCCTGTCAAAAAATTCATAGGGGGCTAACAGTGGCTCCACATAGGGATGGCTTCTTCTTGAAGGAGTCAAGAATTCAGCAAATGATCTTTGGAGTAGGCCAGATGCCTGGTACTTGACACATATTTTATTTTCTTGGATCAGCTTCCACAAATCATGAAGACATCACATCAGCAGTAAACATTCTCCCAAACAACTACCTACCCAATCTATGTCCTAACATTTTTTTCTTTTGGGTGCATTTGGACTTGCAGACCCTTTACATCATCAATTTTTTTTTTACAAACAGGAAAAATAAACCTATTCTACTGCTACCCTTATTACTCCATGAGACCAGATTAAATTGTTGGCCTCATATCTTTCTCTACCTAGAATAATGTATGCTAGGATTAAACTGTCTAGCAGACTTCTTCTCTACATTCTAAGACAGAAATTGAAAAAACAGTCAAGCCAAGATTAGACTGTCTGACTTGCTGGACTTTGCAGAAATTAAAGCAGCTAACTACATGCTCACAGGCTGAGCTTTATTGATATTTCCTACCTACTCTACTCTACTTGGAAATCTATGATTCTCTAGGTGATATAATAATTCCAGTGCAGCTAGTCAAGCAGCAACAAAAAAGGATAGAAGCACTGACTGCTCATCAGAGATAACCACAAGGTGCTCTGTAGGTGGTTTTTCCAAACTGCAGTCACCATCAGTGGTGACCACTCCTGATGAATTTGGACCTTGCGAAGGATCAATGCTCGAGAATTTGAGCTAATCAGGGCCTCCATGTACTATGCCACAGGATCAATGAACATATGATGTACGCTTTCTTCTTTTAGGCCTTCCATGATTGGTAGGCTGTCTGCGTCCTGGGTAGCTTTGATTACTGCGCCTTCCACTACATCTTCAGCGTGGCTCTTGCAAGCCCGATCACCTTCTTTCTGTGCATCGAAAGGCAGTGGAATCTCTTCTTTCTTAGGGGGAGGGAGACTTTCCAAAAACGCTATAGGGTCTCTGAACTAATATGATTTTTCTTGTGAGTTTAGAAATTCGATCTCAACTTCATATCTTTGAAACACCAATTCTAAGAAAATTTTCCTGAGCATGGGTTTGAATTTTGAGTTGAGAAGAATAGCCCTTGGAAGGTCCTCCACCTCCAGTTCTTCCAAGTCATGTGAAATTATATCTCGACACTCTGCTATGAAACTTGGATGCATTTCTGCAAACTGCTCAGAGTCTTCCATTAGTGAAGTGACTTGGTCTTTAGCATGGCTAATGTTGTAATGCGACATGGTCTCCCAGTGGAGTCTTCTGAAAACAAGATAATCAGCGGCCTACTGATCACCAGTGGAGTATTTTAATCATTTCAGGACTGTGGAGTCGCCAGGTGGACTTTTAAAATTCTCAAGGAGAGTTACTTTCCACCACATTGATTGATTACCAAATCAAGGATGATTGGTCTTTATCCCCAGTGGAGTCGCCATTATGTTGGGGTTCCTATGTTTTGGCAGATTTGGCAATACCAAAAGATAAGACAACATCAAACCAATTTGGGAACTTAGGATCGTGTCAGGATCTAGCCCTCCTGGGTCTAGAGAGGGATCTCTATATGAATAACAAAGGATGATATATCTTTGAAGCTCAAATAGAGGTATTAGGCTAGCTATGAAGCACAAGGGGTTTTAAATGATTTGGTTGGTTGTTGAGTTGGTCATGAGATCATTAACTGAGAACGTAATGGGATGAAAGGAGCATAGCAGTAGGATGTTCCGGGGAAGGAGGATAGGTTAACAATGTGCCATACATTGGGCTATGGAGTCATGAAAGGAGATTACTTGCAAAAAACTAAGCAAGGCTTTCAGAGGGCAAGTCATCTATACTAAAGGATATTTTAGATAGATGGTGGAATGGAACATTAAGGAAGGAAGTGAAAGAAGGAAAGAAACCATAGGGAAGTCTGCAGATCAGGCCAAAGGTCATTTAACTCCAGGCGTACTTTGACATGCTCAAAGGAAAATCTCAATGAAGGCACAGAGGGAAGATTTAAGATCAGGTCAGAGGTCATTTAACTCCAGGCCTCCTTTAGTATATTCCAAGAGAAAAACAGAGATAAGTTTTAACACAGAGCTAGGGTCTATAGATTGGAGAAGGAATTTTAACCTTCCCTTCTTTGGCACCAGCAAGAAAATCCAAGCAGCAAACCCCGAATTCACACATCAGCTAGCAGTGAAAACAACTACTACACTGGTTAAATTACATGAATTTACTCTTGGATTCACAATCAGTAGAAAACATCAAAGGTAGGGAGAGCAGAAACATAGGGTACCATGCAAGGGTATATCCTATGCCAGATTTTTGATGCGTACCAAAAGACCAATGAACAACATGAAAAATGTAATAAAACAATGTGATAAGAGAAACAACACCCGTAGTAATAAACCAGGATCCTATGGAATTTTCTTGATTAATTTATGCAAAACCAGTCACATACACTGAGCTCAATGGATGATTACAATCCAAACTTTCTCCTCCCAACCTACTACATTACAAACTACTCTGCTACTCTCTCCCAAAACTATTCTAACAGTGAAAAATGAATCCCTCTAACTACAACGACAACAACAACCCTTTTCAATATGTTCTCGAGAATTATTATAGGAGGATGAGTAATAGCAGGAGTAGATACAGATTAAATGGATCCATTAAGACAGAGTGGCGGAAGTGTCCAAGCCCACTCTACTTAATAACTCTACACTGTACTCTGTAGACTGGTTCGGAGCCTCTGTCAGGTCGATATTTGACCTCTGATGTTTCTTTGATGTTCTTCATGGCTGTAAGGCACTCTGTTTTGTCTTCTACAACAAGTAAGGTGACTGAAGGTCTTTCAGGGCTTCCATACCTTCATAATGGCTATCCTGATAGTCTTTAGAAACTTCTGTCAGTGAAATAACTCTTCAAAACTCGAGGCGGTATGGAGGATGTTGTTGGAAGGTGTATTGTCTAGAGGAAAACGTTCTACTGACGCTGGAAGCACTAACAGGACTTGAAAGTGTGCTTAGTCTTCTAATTGCGTATTATCATTTGAATAAGGATTATAACATTTGATCATCAATTATGGGCTTAAATCCTTTAATCCTTGCTGTTGATACATTGGTCTCTACTGCAAAGAACGTCTCTGTATTTTGAGTCACAGTCACTGTGATTATGGAACATAGGGTGATTTAAACACTCTATGAAAACCTGCACCATAAAATAAACCGATTATAAAACCCAGGGGGCAGCGGAAGAATGCTTTGAAGGCTTGGAGGAATGGTGGTGCAACAGAGGAAAATGTTGTGGATGCAATGGAAATGGTGGAAAGATGCAGTGAAACAGTGGAAATACGACTTTTTAATGAAAAAAATTAAGTTTAAGCCTTTGAATTGAAATACAAAGGGAAAAGCGCAGAAATGAAATGAAATGGGTTGAGGAACTGGTGGGACCCGTCATGGGCGGAGGGCGACTAGGTATGAACCGTTGGATCTCTAGAGATCAATGGTTGTGATCTCATCGCATCGGAGCAAAGGCGGGGCCAAAACTCTGATGGAGAAATATGAATGAACAGGGCGATGCAATGAGGACCGTTGATCTAACTTGGATGGATGATCACGATTGGATTGGCGGATCGCAATCGGGGAAGGTAGCGGGTGACACATTTAAGAACTTGTGATTGCGATTGGAGCGAATTTGCGATTATGCGATGGCCGTAGGATCAGAGCGATGGATCAACGGTGGAGAATCAATCGGAAGGGAAGATAGGCGAGGCGATGAGCGGGGAACAATGAGATCCAGACCATTGGATCTCAAGGGGTCAACGGCTCAGATCAAATCATGGATCGGCTAATTGGGATATCGGAGGGGTGGCACAGCAAGAAGTTTCGATTGCGATTGGAGCGGTGGTGCGATGGCCGTCCGATTCAATAGTGAATTGACGGTGGAGATGAGCATCGAAGGTTTCACATAGGAGAGAGGCGGGGCGCGATAAGGCATTGCGTTGACCGTCGGATCTTAACCAATCAACAGTCGGGATCACGATGGAGGTCTATAGACCAAAGCCCAATCGCATCGGGGATTTTTAAGTTAATAAAGAAATGCGCTCGCCCAAAACCTTCGATCACGACAAGTGCCTGGGGCTTAAGCGCTTGGTCCTGGGCGCGGGGCATATGGTGGGGAAGTGGTTAAGGGGGCTAGCCGGAAGGGGCTTAGCCTGTATATGTAAAATGAATGGTTTTTGACCCATTTTCAATGCATTTTAAGGCCAAAGAGGGGTATCGGTAGAGAGAAAAAGGGGTTATTAAGCCCAACAAGAGGCATGTGAATGGTTTAAAAGGGGATTTAGGATGGTTTTGAAAGGTAAGAATGGAATTAGAAGGGGAGAAAAGGGGATGAAAACAAGGGTTTAAAAGGGGAAAATAGGAGGAAAAGAGGCCTTTTGGGCATTCTTCTTCACAAACAGATAGGCTTTATAACTAGAAACAGTAGTGAGGATTTATCAAAGGAAAAAGGCGCAAGGAGGCTTTCAAGGATGATGTGTTTTCGGAGGAAATGCATTCCTTGAAGGCTCGACAACAATTTAGCCCCCTGTTTGCCTGTCAAAAAATTCGTAGGGGGCTAACAGGGTAATCTTTTTTAACCTCTCATCTGATCTTTGCCATGTCATCATGACCTCAGATCCCTTGATGTCAAATACTGCCAAATCCAGAGTCGTGTCACTGATATGTTCAAGAGAATTTTCCGATTGCAGTTTTTAACCTCCCTTTGATCCTCTTTTTAGTCCTGATTCACGTCCTGATTCACTATCATCATGTTCCTCTGTCTCGTGTCGATGATGTGGGAAACATTATGGCCCTCCTTCAACCAGATCACTTCCTATCAACTTCAGCTCATTATCCAGGAAGTTGACCTAGAGACTCCTTTCCAGTACCTTGGAGCTTGCATACCTCAATGGCAAGCTCTTCACATTCGACATCAGGTCCACATCATTGGCCTTCGATCGAGTGATTCTGTGGGTGTTTGACGCCAGATCACTATTCACATTATGTGGATTGCACCTGTTGTAACTTGAAATCCATTGTCATTATTGGTGGTTTCTCTCGTACCTGTTAACAACTGTCATCATTAGCTGGTAATCAAGTGATTTTCTTGCACGTTCGACTTCAGCTCACACATTCGCATGCTTGAATTTGTACTTGCTCAGGTCAAGATGGAGCACAATGCCCTAGGTTTTGTTTGATAAGATCCAGGCTGAGGGATTTTTTGGTTTATCATGACTATACGCATGAATCTTTTGATTGTATGGTTGCGTGAGTCTATTTTTTGATCCTTATTGCTGCATGGCTATGTCCATACCTCGGATCTCAGTTTTTATGTACTCTATTATGGATGGTTGAGCCCATGCCACATGTTCATGTATCAAAGATATCAGTTTTATTTGTACTTGTGGGTCTTCCGACAATGGTGTTTATTTCGAACATGTTCTCGTAAAGCATTTCACTTCTCCCTCTCTCTCGGACCACATGCTTTAGGAGCATCTGTTACACAACATTTTTTTACCGTCCCTACAATCCCCATCCCATACATTAGCGGACCATTTCTGTGTCTTATATGAAGTGTCATGCCTTGTAAAAAGTGTCATTGCATCCCTTGCCATGAGAAGAACATTTCCTCTGTTGACTTTTCCTGGAACATACCATAAAAAACACATGCTTTTGGGTTGGTGCGGGTAGGTAGTTATGGCCTCATGCGAATAAAGGAAATTAACACTAGGCCTCATGCCCATTGGCGCTCTGTACCAGTGAGCTACCTCCACCGAGCTGTTTTTGGAAAGTTTTTTAAATATAGAAGCAAAGTTTCCAAGCTAACTACTTCGTGAGCGAGTTAGCTTGGGTTGTTCGACTTCATAACCACGAGCACCTTCCTTTGGCTTCTTTTTCCTCCTTTTGGGGCAACCTCCCAAAGGATAAGGCCTCCCTTACACTATTTGAGGGATCCCAAACTCGTCCTTTCCTTCTATAAATACACCTATCTCACATAGATGCAGCTAGCTGAAGAGGAATTGCTGAACATTTTGCTGAAACGGTCTGATATATTTGGTGTAAGATAGAGTAGAGAGAGAGAGACCCTTGTTGAGAGAGAGCTTAGTCTTTTGCCTCGCCACGTCCAAATTCTCGACAAATGCTCGAGATGCGCTTTGACTGGACCCGCTGAAGGAGGCTGCGATGTCAAGGCTCTGGTTGTAATCTCTTTCTTTCTCTTAATATATGCATGACTGATGTTTTGGTTCCCATCTTGTGTTGATGTGATTTACCTTATGCAATACGTTTAATCTTCCTTGACTGATTAGCTAGTTATGAATGTAATTATTGTCATGTATGCTACTTTCATCCTTTGATCTTTGTGCAGGCACCCGATACCATTGCTAAAGGATCATGACGTGTAGGGACAAGGATCAAGAGACCTCTGCTGTAGCTACAACAACCGCGTTGGATCACAAGTAGGACAATCTATCCCAATTCGTTTCATTTGTTAACTAGGAATCGACACATTAGCATGTCTTCTTTCTGCTACACCCACCCTAGGGCTAGAGAGATCGCCTCTGTCTATAGAGGGGATTTCCATACACAAAACACCTTCTATGAGTGATGGAAGAGGTAGATATAGGAAGTTTAAAGAAACTATATATGATTCAATATAAATAAACTCCTTTACCCGACATCGCTTCGCTACTAGTGAGTATCCATAGCCCTGACGAAATTGTCTTAGTACCACATAAACATGGCCCTGATCCCAACAAACATGTTCAATACTCTGATGATTTTACTTGTTCTTCTCACACATGTGTGCTTTCAACCCTCCTATGGACCACCCTTTTGATCAACTTTAAAATAAAGAATTGATTTTTTTGCAAATGGGTGAAGAAGGCGGGGTGGTGCAAGAGAATTTAAGGGAAATAGATATAATAATCATAAAATTTTGACTCATACATCTTTCCCTACGATGATCAATATAGAGGCTCTTTATGTGAAGTGGAGGGGGGGGGGGGTATGTGTGGGATTCATTGAGTTAGACCCAAGTTAGTTATTTCTTTGGAAAGTTGAATTCTATCACTTGGAAAAGATACATGTTCCTCCATGGGAAAATAATTAGGGTAAGTGGAATTTTAAATCCATAAAGATATACCTTTATGGTAAATGAAAACCCACTAAAATAGACAGAGTACAAATTTCTTATGTATTCTAACCAGTACTAGGCAAGAAAAGGTCTCCTATTTAAATCTTGGTAATATCACCATAATCAATATGAAGTGAAAGTGAAAATAGTACTCGAAAATTTACCAAAAAGAAGAAAGGAGATGCAAATTAAAAGAAAAAAGTTGAATGAAAAGTCGAAATCAAAGAAAACCTGAACACGACGTTTTATGAAGAATGTCTCAACCAAAGAACCCATATGAAGGAGGAAATAAGTTTTCCTTAAGTTGAGATCTGGTTAAGTTATATATTGTAAAGTTATAATTGTTTAGACTCTTATTCAAACAAAAATTCTAACTCTAGATAGTAGTTATGACAAAAAGTGAATCCAAATAAGAATTTTTTCCCCTTGAATATCTTCTTGCTTCATAATTAACCTTGCATGGAAACATCATAATGATTTTCTAGAAAAAATGAGGCTTGTGAAACAAACTAGAGGTTTAGAAACTCCTCGATTTAGCTTATTTGCAATTCAATCAACATCATAACTATTTTTCCAAAGCTCGAAATAAAGAGAAACGAGGAGTAAATTCCAAACATGAGTAAATAGAGGTGCAAAGTTTTCAAAGCGATCCTTGAAGATCTAGAAAAGCAAAGCTTTACATTTGAAAACACTATAGATGTAATAAAAATGTAAAATGAAAATAACGACTCATGAAAACGAGAAAATGAGACTTGCCATTGAAGAATTTCATTTATATTTACTTGAAAGATATTGATTTCTTCCAAAAGAGTAACTTATTCTTTTGATTAAGATTAAAATTATGAAGAAGTTGCATTCTATAAAGTTTCCATTTTCCCAGAATCTTCACTTATTAAATATAAACGAAAACGAGCATTAAACCAGAAAAAATAATTTCTCATGTTCAAGGAATTGGAAGTAAAAAAAAATCATCAGAAATGGAAATTTTCTTCTTTTAAAATTGCAACAACAATAATTCTCTTGGCCACTTTTTATTTTAAACTAGCCCCATAGTTTTCATACAATCGCAAGAGATCAATCCAAAGTACCCACTAATGCAACAATCATTTATATAAATATAGAGGGAAGACTTGGATTATTGTGTGATCACTAAAATGGAGTCATATATGAATAAACAATTCTTTAGGGAATTAGTGATCAAATAAATGAACTAAAAATGATTTATTACCTCTGTACATTCCGTGGATGCTTACCAATTTACATTATTAACATAATGGATTATTTAAAATGACAATTTCGCATTCAAAAAGTAGAATGAATCGACAAACATCATGTATGTTGATCATATCAGCATCATGCCTAAATTTTGATAATCAGTCCTCTTGAGCCATCTGTGGCCCCTCTGTCTGGCCTGATCATCCATTTTTCCACCTATCGTTACTCTCTCATTAATCCCAAAATGCACTAAGGTGACTGAAAATTCGTATTTGAAAACATATTCAGAACCCAGCCCCTTTTAACTATAGCCCCTTTGTTCCATTCCCCATGCGACCGTAGACCGAAACCAAATGCCAAACCCAAAGGTACTTACCGCATGAAGCCATCGGGTGTATTTTCAAACGTCCGATCAAACCATAGATCAATGGTCTGCAGCTTGTCCCTGTCCGGTGGTCCCCGTGCATGCACTTATTGCAAAAACTAGCCTGTTTTGTAAGGATTCTGGACACCACATATCTCCACAATGGTATGATATTGTCCACTTTGGGCCTAAGCCCTCATGGCTTTGCTTATGGGATTTACCCCAAAAGGCCTCATACCAATGGAGATATTTGTCCATCCTTATATACCCATGATCCTCCCCACTTCTAGTCAATGTGGGACTTTGGTCGTATACCCAACAATCCTCGCCTCGAACAAAGGACCATCGAGCCTCCCCTCAAACGATTATCCATCCGTCCACTCTCTACCAACCAGGATTCTCCGCTCCAATGCGTTGGAAGCACACGCCTTACATGGAGCACCACCTGCCTCGAGAGCTTGCTCTATCCCAGGTCAACTCCTCTTCATCGTGTTGGGACCAGGACACATCCATGAAGAATCCGGAGCATACCACCTGTCTAACCGAGCTCATCCATGAATCCCATCGTGATATTACCGGGGCCCACCACCTTCGTTCAGCATTCGAGGATTCATCCACTTCGCTAACTTCGGGGCATGGCTCCGATACCACTTGTAAGGATTCTGGACACCACATATCTCCACAATGGTATGATATTGTCCACTTTGGGTCTAAGCCCTCATGGCTTTGCTTATGGGCTTTACCCCAAAAGGCCTCATACCAATGGAGATATTTGTCCATCCTTATATACCCATGATCCTCCCCACTTCTAGTCAATGTGGGACTTTGGTCGTATACCCAACATGTTTTCCCCCCGCACCGCTTTTGCAGGGCTGGCGGTTTTTCTCAAATGGCAGTGATTCCATTCAGCAGGCGCCACGCGTCCCAGGCCACCGTTCCAATACCGCCCCATTTCGTTCGTTAACGTTCGATCCCAGATGCGCAACGAAATTAGCGTGAACCGTCAGATCCTAAGGCCTTCATCCGACAGTGACCCCCCTTCGAAGCTGCATGTGTTTTAGACCAAGCTTATAACGCCTGTGGCCCACCATCACATCACCACCCGACGCAGTTTAAACCGTTGATCTCGTTTAAGAATCGTGCAGCTCAAATCGTTTGTTTGCCCAGCCGTTGACCCAGTCCATCCCTACGTCATAATTTCCACATGTCATTTGCGTTCTCCTCCACCATTCATATATCCCGTTTATGTGTCATACTTTCGTGTTTATGTCACGCACCTCTGCCTCATTCATCCATCGTAATTCCACTGTATTTTTCATTTTCTACCCTCCATTTCTTCATAATTTACGTGCATTTCCTACCACCTTGCATCGTTTCATCATTCTGCCTTGACTCCACCACCATGTCCATGGATCCCGCCACGCCATCATCCTTGTGTCTGGTTTTCCTAACATGTTTTTGGGTTTTGCAGGTTGCGGTGACGAGGAATCGCCATTAATCTCTCCCTCCATTACTGAAGTCGAAGATGCATCCAAGGGTCGGCTTGCAGAGGAGGAATTTATGAAGGAAAGCCTTGGGTAGTTGCCATGACATGACTCTCATTAAAGCAACAGAGTTTGAAATTTATCAGACCCTCCGGAGCCATCCAAAACACAGATCGAGCAGATGGAGAAATTAATGGAGCATCGAAGAAATATTAATGAAAAATCAAGGAATGCAGTGTCCGACATTGAAGAATTTAAATTCCAATTCAAATTTGGAAGACAGGGAGTACAAAGCACAAGAAGCAATGCCTTCAAGGTTTTATTTCAGCCAGATTTTCTTCAGGAAAGGAGAGAATGTTCATGTAAATTCATCTTTATACCGTGTTCTTAAAGAAGATTTCCTACCCAGTGCATTTATTTCTGCAAGCAGATTGTCAAGTACATATATTATTACCTAGTCATTCAGCAATATGGGCGCGAATGTTTCCACCATTTTGTTTTAATGAAGCAATTAATTGTTTTCACCTACTTCTTTTATTAGTTCTCTTCTCCTTGCTCTATAAAAGGGAGGAATAAATACATTGTAAGGGTTCCAGATTTTTATCAGAGAATTGTGAAGTGAAAAGAATTTTTGTATACATTTTGCAAAATCTCTTGTATGAAGGCTCAGAGCCCGTAGGGTCTTAGTGAGGAGGAGTTCTATCTGTACTAGAGGATTCTGGTCTTTGGTATCCCACAGTATGTAACTTCCTTTTATGTGCTTAATACAACATTTCATTTCATTCATCTTCTTGTATCATGTACTGGAATGCGAGTGGCTCATTGATCTTAGGCAAGGATTTATCCTAGTTGATACCCATACTTGGATCAGTCAAGCACTTTAAATATGGCTCAGGCATGATATATTGTTTCATGTTCATTTCATCCATATTTCTACTATATTAGTTGCTTTGGGAGGGTGCTTTTAAAATGCCATTGTCATGTATGGATTCTTAGAATGATAAGCCCATATATGGTTCTGTTGTGTATCTGGGTATAATACCAAAGTGAACTAATATCTTCTTATATTTCTTTCACTGCATACACCTTCTAATATTTAATTTCTGTGGCATATTACTTGAATCAGCCCTCTTTACAGTAAATTGTCTCTTAACTGTCTGATGCTTTTGTGTTGGAGCTTTGCATTGTGTCTCTGCAACATTACTTTCCTTATGGTAGTTTCTGTAAGTTCTGGTCCCATTTAAAATCAATTTCCTAGTTTACAAGAGATAGCAGGAGAGATTTTGGATTGACACCCAAGTTATATTATATGCTCCTTGCTATGATAAGATGTCCTAGGCACTGGTCTATGGCAACTCTAGGCTGTCTCTAGGATTGACAATATATGTCAACAACATCTTTTTGGCGTCATTGCCAGGGATCGAATTTAAGAAAATCATTATCCTTGGGCCTCGACAAATCATATTCACTCTCTAATCAGGTGAGCACAAAGAGTTGAAGAGTTGTATATCTCTCACCTTGGCT
The DNA here is from genome assembly GCA_034641835.2 of Pinus albicaulis. NCBI lineage: Eukaryota > Viridiplantae > Streptophyta > Pinopsida > Pinales > Pinaceae > Pinus > Pinus albicaulis. The sequence continues at coordinate 976,859,378 of CM076581.1, read as the reverse complement.
ACTCCACTGTTCTTTATTTGATAAACCTATTTGTAGTCCTGGCTCCTCGTAAGCCACACCTGAGGTCAGATACATCACATTCAAAGACACCTTCAGTGTCTGACCCTGAGAAGATTATACATAAAAGAAGTTGGAAAGAAAAGAAATCAGCCCGTGCTCAAATCCCTGAGTTTTCCGTAGAAGATTATCCATCCTCTTCTTCTCAAGAAATCCAAGTATAAAATCTCGACTCCACTGTGGGAGACAAAAAATGTTACTCAGATAGCCCACCCAGGGGAAGTGCTAGAATTAAAGCTCATCTTCACCCTACTCCTGAGGTCGAAGAAGTTAAAGAAGTCACCGAAGTAGCTGTTGTTAACCGTGAGCTGTTCCCATCCACACCTCAAGATGTTGTACAGTATATACCTATTGTTATTCATACTCCACTTCCACCTTCACCTCTTCCTCCCTTTTTACATCAGATTGTTGCACAACCCCCACCTCCTCCAATGCCTAATGTTCCAGTTTTTTTGTTGAATAAATATGCTCCCCTGGAATTACCTCAAGTGCTGAACGATATGCCACAAGATTATTTGAAGATCTTGCCCAGATTCACGGGGGAAAATGAAATTGATGCTCAAAAACATCTTGAGACCTTCTGCTCTTTTGCAGAGAACTTTAATGTAGAACATTTGGATGTAGTCTTAAGAATATTTGTGCAATCTCTGGATGGTGAAGCCAGAAAATGGTTCAAAACATTATGAAACCGTTCCGTAACCACTTGGGACGATATGGAAAATACCTTTCTCAAAAAATGGGGAGAAAAGAAAGATCATGGACAGTGCCTTACTGAGTTCAATACACTTAAGAAGAAACATAATAAAGGGGTGTCAGAATTTATCAAGAGATTTAACAAGTTATATCTAAATCTTCCTACTGATATGAAGCCTCATCAGAATGCTGCCAAAGTGGTTTTCATAGCGGCCTTTGACTCAGATTTTGGTTTCTCTCTCAGGGAAAGAAAGTCTGCCACTCTAGATGATGCTCAGTTAGATGCTCTTGAGTTGGAAGAAAATTTTTCCTCCACTAGAAAATTAAAAGGGAAAGTCAAACAGGATACCAGAAGAAGGGGTAAAGAGGAAGTATCTACTTCCAATTAGGATAAGGACTCAGATAGGATTGAAGAAATGAAAAAAATGATTAAGAATCTTTCTAATAAACTAGTCAAGCTTGAATTGGAGACCAAGAATGTAGCCTCCAAGAATTTCCAGAATGCTCCAAACAGGGGTTACAATCCTCAGTATAGAAAGCCACCCCTGCAAATATTGCCAAGGGAAGCAAAGGAGAAACAAGATCAAGTTCCACACCCATTATACTTGGAAGGCCCAGTAGATGACTCCACTGAAGATGCTGCCTATGAACTGCAAGATGAAAATCTTGCTTTCTCTAACAATGATGAAGTAGAATGCCCATTGCACGAAGAAGCAGAAGAGATCAGAGACACAGAAGATGCAGAAATTGATCATTATTGCAAACAGTTTAATGATTTCATGCAAGCACATTTCAATAGAAGATATGATCTCAGATCTTCCAGGAAGAGAACTCGAACTCAGGATCAAGAAGAAGAGCCTCCCCAGAAGGAAGCATCCGCTCAAAAGAAATCAACAGTGCAGAAAGTTACAAACAAAGGTAAGAGTCCTCTAAACAAACCTTTGCAGTCTAATGACCAAATTCCTTCTTCTTCAAAAGTAGTCACTCCTAATGCTGAGTCTGTATCAAAAGAAGTTAAACCTCCAGTTGAAAATAAAGAGTCAAAAGAATTTGTAATAGAAAAGTCCCCTCCTGCTTTCAATCTCCAAAAATAACTTGAGAAAGTCAAAATCCCAACCTGCACATCAATCTCAAGTCACTTCTTTGTTGTTTCCTCCTGAAGCACCAATAATTCCAGATAGTCTTAACCTTCAAGAAGAAAGACCCATGGTAGTCTTTGGCCCACATGTCGAGGAGATAGACCCCTCTACTCCTCATTTCTATGTGTCTCTAGTGATTCATGACCTGCTATTGCAAAATTGTATGTTAGATTCTGGGGCTTCCCATAATCTTATGCCTCTGTCAGTCATGGAACAACTAGGACTACAGATCACTCGCCCATATAAAGACCTCTATTCATTTGATTCCAAAAGAGTTAAATGTTTAGGGATGATTAAAGATTTAGTGGTCAACTTGGCCCAAATTCCAACAAAAAGTATAGTAATGGACATTGTGGTGGCTGACATCCCAGCTCGCTTTGGCATGCTGTTGTCAAGGTCCTGGGGAACAAAAATTGGTGGGTCACTCAAATTAGACTTAACATATGCCACTATTCCAATTTTTGGTGGCCAGGTGAGGAGGTTATATAGAGAGACCATATTTTTCAAGATGGTGACTAAGGCTGACAGCTCAGAGAATTCACCCGTCTATAGCAAGGAAGGAGATTTCTCATGTTTGATGTTAGAAGAAGATCAAAATTTTTCTCATGAACCTTCCTTCTGTCAAATCAGGACTGAGCAGCCTTTAGAAGACCCTGAAGCAGGAGTATGGACTGTACATTTTGATGGAGCAAATTCAAGAGAAGGTAATGGGGTTGGAGTACTATTAATCTCTCCTACAGGAAAATGGGTCCCACTGTCTTTTCAATTGGAATACGAAGCTACTAATAATGTAGCCGAATATGAAGCACTGTTATTGGGATTACAAACAGCCAGGAGCATGGGTATACAAAGTTTAAAAGCTCTGGGAGACTCTGAGCTGGTGGTCAAACAGGTCAGAAATCAATGTCAAACTAAACATCCACAGCTGAGAGCTTATATAAATGAGGTTTGGGACATGGTGGAGAACTTCTTTTCAACATTTGATATTTAGTTCATGCCTCGGGAGCAGAATAGAATGGCAGATTATCTTGCTGTAGCTGCCAGTACATTTCGTCCTCCCCAGAACCCTCTCTTGAGGTATGAAGTCGAGGTACATTATAGACCATCAATCCCAGAAAATATCAAGCATTGGCAAGTATTTGAAGATGAGGAACAAATGAAGAGATTCCTGGAAACAATGGGGGAATTCTCCAATATGGAAATTGATGACTGTGAAGAAGAGGAGATTGAGAATGTTTCAGAAAATAAATGGGAGGAGAAAATGGCAGGAAGTAAAGTGATGAAGCTGAAAGGAAATGTCATCCCTAGAGGGTTGGTGCCTCTAGAAAGATTATTTGATAAAACTTATGTCCCATTGCAGCCTAGTAAAGTGGTATAGGAAGATCAAGTGGAAGATCTAAATCTGGGTACTGAGGCTGATCCTAAAATTGTAAAGTTATCCAAGAAGGTCCCAGAGGAATATAAGGAAAAATACTTGAAATTATTTCAGTCATACAAGGAGGTATTTGCATGGTCCTATCAGGACCTTAAAACTTTTGATATTAGTATAATGCAGCATAAAATTCCTCTGAGGGAAGATGCAAAACATTATAAGCAGAAGCTTAGACAAATAAATCCTCTGCTGCTTCCCTCCATTGAAAAAGAAATCAAGAAGCTGCTAAAGGCCAAAATAATTGTGCCCTTGAGATATTCTGAATGGGCGACAAACCTTATCCCTGTCCGAAAGAAGAATGGAGAAATAAGGCTATGTGTGGATTTCAGGAATTTAAACATAGCATCTCTAAAAGATAATTATCCACTGCCTAAGATGGACCACATCCTGTAGAAAGTGGTTGGAGCATCCAGAATGTCAATGATGGATGGTTTTTCTGGTTATAATCAGGTAGTTGTACTTCAAGAAGATCAGAAGAAAACTGCTTTCACCACACCATGGGGTACATTTATGTATGCCAGGATGCCTTTTGGACTGATTAATGCAGGGGCCACTTTTCAGAGGGCTATGGACATTGCTTTTTTTGGGGAGCAGGATAAATTTTTGGTGGTATACCTTGATGATATTATAGTGTTTTCAAAAAATGACGATGAGCACATTGAGCATTTACGAAGAAATTTTGAAAAATGCAGAAGGTATGGTCTTTCTCTTAATCCACAAAAGTCTTTATTTTCATTAGAGGAAGGCAAACTTTTGGGGCATATTGTAACTAAAGATGGGGTAAGGATAGATCCCAAAAGAGTAGAGGTTATAAATAGTATCCCTCTCCCCAGAAATAAGAAGGAAGTGCAGATATTTTTAGGCCGTATAAATTTTCTGAGAAGATTTATTCCTAACTATGATGAGATAGTTAGGCATATAACATATATGCTAAAGAAGAATAATGAGGTGAAATGATCACAAGAATCACGGGAGGCCTTTGCTAGAATTAAAGCTGCATTTTCTGAAGCCCCTGTACTAGTTGGACCAGATTATACTAAACCATTTATGATCTTTTCTTTTGCATCACCTCATATAGTAGTTGGAGTGTTATTACAGAAAAATGAAGATGGATATGAGCAACCCGTTGCCTTCTTCAGTCAGGTTCTCCACGATGCAAAACTGAAGTATAATATATTGGAGAAGCAAGCCTATGCCCTGGTGAAATCCCTTAAAGCTTTTCGTGTGTATAGTTTGCAGTCTCACATCATTTCATTTGTGCCTACAGCCACCGTAAAGGATATCCTTGTTCAGGGAGACAGTGAAGGAAAAAGGGGAAGGTGGATTGCTAAAATACAGGAGTATGATCTAGATATCCGCCCTACCAAGCTGATCAAAGGACCGGGGCTTGCAAGAATTTTATCAGAGTCAAATTATCAGGCTCTGGGCATAAATCTGTTTATGGTAGCAAATGAAGAGTCTAAGAGAGAAAAAGAGCAGCAAGGATTGGAGAAGGCTACTCAGAAAGCACATATTAAATATCTCACCAGTCCATGGTACAAAGGAATAGTTGAATATCTTTTGACACTCAGTTGTCCCCCCAGTTGTGATAAAGCAAAATATAGGGCTTTAAGATTGAAATCACAGAAGTACATGGTTGCTAATGGGAAATTATATTGGAGAGATCCTTCTAGAATCCTACTCCTGTGCCTTATAGAGGATGAAGTAGAAAGTATAATGATAGAATTTCATGAAGGAATCTGTGGAGGACATTACAGCTGGAGGGCTACAGCTCATAAAATCCTAAAGGCTGGTTTCTATTGGCCAAAATTATTTGGAGATGTCTTTACTTGGGTCAGAGCATGTGATAAGTGTCAGAAATTTGCTGAAAGGCAAAAATTAGCAGCTTTGCCCTTGATTCCAGTTCATGTAGATGAACCATTTCAACAATGGGGAATAGATTTTATAGGTGAAATTCACCCACCCTCAAGTGGACAGCATAAATGGATATTAATTGCCACAGATTATTTTACAAAATGGGTGGAAGCCATACCTGCAATGAATGCTACTGACACTGTCATCATAAAGTTCATGGAAGAAAACATCATATCCAGGTTTGGCTGCCCTGCTAGAATAGTGACTGATAATGCACAGGCCTTCAAATCTGCAAAATTTGTGAATTTCTGTCAACAATATAATATTGCACTTAATCATTCCACAGCTTATTATCCACAGGGAAATGGTTTGGCGGAGTCTTCCAACAAAACTTTGGTGAGGGCCCTGAAGAAAACAATAGACGAAAATCAGAAAAATTGGGATTCCCAATTGAAGTTCGCTCTATGGGCTAATAGAATCACTAGTAAGAGATAAATTGGTAAATCCCCATATGAATTGGTGTACGGACAAGCAGCAGTGTTTCCTGTGCAGCTGGCCTTACCAGTGGCACGTTTCATGCAGGAAAGTCAGGAGGAACTTGATGATATGGTCAGAAGAATCAATCAATTGGTGGAATTAGAGGAAACACGAGACCAAGTAAATCGAAGATTAACAGAATATCAGGAAAAAATGAAACACATATTCGATCAACATGCAAAAGACAGGAAATTGCAGATCAGAGACCTAGTGCTCAGATGGGATGTGCGAAGGGCTGAAAAAGGAAAACATGGCAAGTTTGACCCACTCTGGTTTGGCCCATTTAAAATTGTGGAACAGGGAGGTAATAACACGTTCATATTGGAGAATTTACAGGGTGACTTGCTTGATGCCCCTGTAAACGGCCAATTTCTAAAGCCCTACTTCCAATTCTGATTCAGGTCAAGGTGGCCTGATTGTATCATATTGTATATTAATTTTTGTCTTACTGTTGTCCGAATGATGCGAAGTATTATAATGAATCACGAAGAGAAGGGTTGAGGAGCAGAGTCTACATAGATGATGATCAGGAAGGTCTGCGCAGTTCTCGACACGTCCAGGGATGAACATGCCGTCCCCAGATGGAGCCGATGTTGATAATATTAGCATCACACCTAAATGCTGATAATCAGTCTTCTTGAGCCATCTGCGGCCCCTCTGTCTGGCCTGATCATCCGTTTTTCCACCTATCGTTACTCTCTCAATAATCCCAAAATGCACTAAGGTGACTGAAAATTCGTATTTGAAAACATATTCAGAATCCAGCCCCTTTTAACTATAGCCCCTTTGTTTCGTTCCCTATGCGACCGCAGACCGAAACCAAACGCCAAACCCGAAGGTACTTACCGCATGAAGCCATCGGGCGTATTTTCAAACGTCCGATCAAACCAGAGATCGACGGTCCGCAGCCTGTCCCTATCCGGTGGTCCCCGTGCATGCACTTATTGCAAAAACCGGCATGTTTTCCCCCCGCACCGCTTTTGAAGGGCTGGCGGTTTTTCTCAAATGGCAGCGATTCCATTCAGCAGGCGCCACGCGTCCCAGGCCACTGTTCCAATACCGCCCCATTTCGCGCGTTAACGTTCGATCCCAGACGCGCAGCGAAATTAGCGTGAACCGTCAGATCCTGAGGCCTTCATCCGACGGTGACCCCCCTTCGAAGCTGCATGTGTTTTAAACCAAGCTTATAACGCCCGTGGCCCACCATCACATCACCGCCCGACGCTGTTTAAACCGTTGATCTCGTTTAAGAATCGTGCAGCTCAGATCGTTTGTTTTCCCAGCCATTGACCCGGCCCATCCCCACGTCATAATTTCCACGTGTCATTTGCGTTCTCCTCCACCATTCATATATCCCGTTTATGTGTCATAGTTCCGTGTTTATGTCATGCACCTCCGCCTCATTCATCCATCGTAATTCCACTGTATTTTTCATTTGCTACCCTCCATTTCTTCATAATTTACGTGCATTTCTTACCACCTTGCGTCGTTTCATCATTCCGCCTTGACTCCACCACCATGTCCATGGATCCCGCCACGCCATCATCCTTGTGTCCGGTTTTCTTAACATGTTTTTGGGTTTTTCAGGTTGCGGTGACGAGGAATCGCCATTAATCTTTGCCTCCATTACTGAAGTCGAAGATGCATCCAAGGGTCGGCTTGCAGAGGAGGAATTTATGAAGGAAAGCCCTGGGTAGTTGCCGTGACATGACTCTCATTAAAGCAGCAGAGTTTGAAATTTATCAGACCCTCTGGAGCCATCCAAAACACAGATCAAGCAGATGGAGAAATTAATGGAGCATCGAAGAAATATCAATGAAAAATCAAGGAATGCAGTGTCCGACACTGAAGAATTTAAATTCCAATTCAAAGTTGGAAGACAGGGAGTACAAAGCACAAGAAGCAATGCCTTCAAGGTTTTATTTCAGCCAGATTTTCTTCAGGAAAGGAGAGAATGTTCATGTAAATTCATCTTTATACCGTGTTCTTAAAGAATATTTCCTACCCAGTGCATTTATTTCTGCAAGCAGATTGTCAAATACAAATATTATTACCTAGTCATTCAGCAATATGGGCGCGAATGTTTCCGCCATTTTGTTTTAATGAAGCAATTAATTTTTTTCACCTACTTCTTTTATTAGTTCTCTTCTCCTTCCTCTATAAAAGGGAGGAAGAAAGACATTGTAAGGGTTCCAGATTTTTATCAGAGAATTGTGCAGTGAAAAGCATTTTTGTATACATTTTGCAAAAGCTCTTGTATGAAGGCTCAGAGCCCGTAGGGTCTCAGTGAGGAGGAGTTCTATCTGTACTAGAGGATTCTGGTCTTTGGTATCCCACAGTATGTAACTTCCTTTTATGTGCTTAATACAACATTTCATTTCATTCATCTTCTTGTATCATGTACTGGAATGCGAGTGGCTCATTGATCTTAGGTAAGGATTTATCCTAGTTGATACCCATACTTGGATCAGTCAAGCGCTTTAAATATGGCTCAGGCATGATATACTGTTTCATGTTCATTTCATCCATCTTTCTGCTATATTAGTTGCTTTGGGAGGGTGCTTTTAAAACGCCATTGTCATGTATGGATTCTTAGAATGATAAGCCCATATATGGTTCTGTTCTGTATCTGGGTATCAGACCAAAGTTAACTAATATCTTCTTATATTTCTTTCACTGCATACACCTTCTGATATTTAATTTCTATGGCATATTACTTGAATCGGCCCTCTTTACAGTAAATTGTCTCTTAACTGTCTGATGCTTTTGTGTTGGAGCTTTGCATTGTGTCTCTGCAACATTACTTTCCCTGTGGAAATTTCTATAAGTTCTAGTCCCATTTAAAATTAATTTCCTAGTTTACAAGAGATAGCAGGAGAGCTTTGGGATTGACACCCAAGTTATATTATATGCTCCTTGCTATGATAAGATGTCCTAGGCACTGGTCTATGGCAACTCTAGGCTGTCTCTAGGAGTGAAAATATATGTCAACACCAATGTACATTCACATCAGCCAGGCATGCATGCATCAGAGCAAGAAGAAATAAGTGGATCTGAGTTCCCATAGATATGTACGAGGTGATATGATGTCACACATGGGTTGGGTTATCGTAAGGTTCATGAAATTAAATTTAAATAATGTTTGCAGGATTCTGAGATCGCGAGATTCCGAGAAACAAGATTACGAGATTGTCGAGATTTCGAGAAGTGGGGAACTTGGGTTCCTAAATCCTCGGAAGTGTTTCATAATTGAATTCTTAAAGGGCTACAGGAAAATTGGATTCCAAGATTCCCATGAAACTTTATATGTGTGTTCTTTGAACACTACAATGACTTGAAGCTGAAGTTCTCGGATCCTCGTAAACTATAATAAATTGAAATTGGAAAAGGTCATGGGATTTCGAGTATGTAGGTTATATGACCCTGTAGGCTCTGAGTCATCTCGGTATTTATAAAGGAACATGACTAAAAAGAGTATAGAAGATGAATCAATATAGTGCAAAGGTTTGATTCAGCTTGGAAAATCTAAAATTATGGAAAGAGTAGAGGAATAGCTATGGATAGGAGCATTTTACAACTGTTGTAAGTTTTTGGCAATTTTCCTTTGCCTCGGGACCTTATTTTTATTAATCATTCAAAACTTGATAAGTTAAAGGCCCAAGAAAATGAGAACAAATAAGAGCCAAGTGTTTGATTTTAACTGCTTCAAAAAGAAGCGAAATATGATCATGGATCATGTTGCAATTTGCAAAGGAAAGAAAGGAACCTATATAGAGCACAACAAATTGAAAAATATGATAAGAAAAAAAATACTTCCTTGAACATTTTATGAATTAGAGAAAAATATTTGCTCGCTTTATTCTAAAGTTAATTTAATTTAATCACAAAATCAAGTCTCCAACTCACTTCAATGAAGACTTTCAAAAAGAAGTATAAATGAGAAATAAAATATTACTAAAAAGAGAAAAGAAGTGTTGAAATTTAAACCAAAAATAGATGAACATGAACATGTATATGCATCCCTGGAAGAATTTGTCTGCATTCTTACGTCATGAATCTTCACCTTCTCCCATGCATTTCTCAAAATTTTCACATGCTCCAAAATCATCTACTTATTTAATCTAAATTAGATGCTAAGTGATGAACTATTAATTTGCATCCACTTTATATTTTTATTGAGAGACAAGAGTGGGAAAAGACATTATCTAAAAATTCTTATGAATTGGAAAATTTGCATTTTCAAAAGCATCAAGTTACAGAAATTCTTTGAAAATTTACCATCTATGATTTTTTCTTACAATTTTTTTTTCAAAAATGTGATGAAGATTTGCAAAGAAAGATAATCAAGCGCATCACAAGTGTGTATGATCCGACTATATAAGAACATTGATACGTTCTAAGACACTCTTTTCCAGGAAATGAAAGGGAATACCAAGGGAAAAATCTGGGCTCATTACTTGCTTATTGAAAATATGCAATATTGAAAAACAAATACAAATAGAAAAACAATCTAAATTTAAACTAATCTATTCCTAGTCCTAATTTAAAAAGTAGACTAAAACTAGGTGAAATCGTACTTCCAATGTAACCATTTGAACACCTTATTTTCTACATAAATTTATATGTCAAACGTCAATAACAAAAGTAAGAATACGATAAAACTAATAAAAACAAATTTGAATGCAATATGTACATCTATTGCTTATGTGTGTACAAAAGGAAACTTGTTTACAATGAATCTCTCTTGAATATTTTCCTCCAACCATATCTCCATGGGATCACAAAAATACAGATGAATATTTGATAGAGTTTGGAAGAGGTCCAAAGGAGAGAATAACATGCTAGATTGTAAAAATGCACATTTATATGCAATAGGCTGAATAAAAATGTTATTTTATGTACATGTGGTGAAATATTAATAATCTTTTGTGTAAGTGAAACTTCCAATGACTTTCAAATGGATCAGGGAAGTTTAGATAGAATTTTAATGAATATGTCAGAAGATCGTCAATTGGGTTAGATAGCTGGTGATATTGTGAAGGCACACTCTCAAATTCCTATTCTTGTTGAAAATGCCTTTGAGAAGAAAGAAACAACTTATATGAGATGAACATCAAATGGAATTGGAGGAGTAGAAGATCTTAATGTTCATGACTAATGCTTTGAATTTCAATTTCATCTTCTTCCGCTAATGTGCCTTGGGAGTGTCCGATACTAAATTATTGAATATGCCAACATAAGACATCCAATAATTGAAAAAATGAAATTTGAACAAAAACCAGAAAATAACCATAACAAATGAAGCAAAAATAACAAAATAAAATCATTATTTACACTACTGTTACAACTAATGTTACAACACAATTGGGATTCATTCAAAAAAATTTCCTCTTCATAAGGATTAACCCTAATACTTCAATTAGAATAATTAACGACATCAACTTGTGAGTAAGAGAGAGGATCAAGATTATGAGTAAGAATGGAAACTTGATTTTCATAATCTTAAACAAGAATGGAAGAGTCATCATGGTTTAATGGAATTTCAAAGTGAGGCTCTTAAATAGAGATATTAGTAAGATTATGTAGAAATTTAATACAATAACATGTATATTACCATACTCCCTTGATCTAAAAATTAAATTCACTGTTAAATATAGAATCCTTCTACTCAATTCTTTGTGGAAATTAAATTGCCAATTGCAAAACATATGAAGAAAAATCAAGCCCACATAACACGATGTTTTACTAAGAAAGCTTAAAGCTAAAAACCCCAACTATCATATATTATGTATATCATGGAATCATGAAACAATCTCATACAAAGCTCAGCTCTTAGAGCTTTCATTACAATATACAATCGTCTCACAGTGTCATGCAGAAAATTTGCATATCTATGCACCAATTTCTTGCCTCCTGACATCCTGCCTCCACTACGCAATCCCAAATGAAGAAGGTCCCTGAATGTATTCGATCTTGCCTTGCCTTGACTGCATAATCCTCATTGGCAACTCCGATGTGTGTGTAGATGAATTGAATGCATCACTATAGTCACATCTGATAGTCAAAATCACCCTTTCACCTATCTATCTAGTGGGTCTCCACTGGATCTGACATGCAAGTAGTTAACTGTTGTATTTCTTCAGTTGCAAGTAAGACACTACTTGTGAATTAATTAAATAATTAATTCACTCATCTTTCACTAGTGTATCTTTAGTTACAACTAGAACAACTAAGTTAAACTAAATAACAACTCCCATAACTACTCTTCCAACTCTGTTACAACTGTGTTACAATCAGTTACAACGAAGTCCATCATCCATGAGTCACCAACCAACCTTGCAACTGATAATTCCTTCAGCTAACTGGTTTTCCACATCAGTGAACTGAAATCAAGTGCTCCAAGAGAATAAGTTATTATTTATTGTGTGATTATCATTAAGGCCTAATAATAATCGACATGCATTCTATTTTTAGATTAGCGATCTATAAATAGACTTCATCCGTCTTCTAAAAATAGAAAATCATCTAAAGATATAATTTTCTCAACCATCTAGAATCGACATCCTGCTAATTTTAGAATATGCTCACCATTGTAAAAATAGACATACACCTAAAAATAGCCTGCGGGTCCCACCTAGTGAAGGTGCTTAATTTTCACTAGGATCATCATCTTGTTGAATCTCAACACTCCCTCTCAACAAGAAAGGGATTATCCTTCACCCGGATCGTATCTCTATGGTATTCGAATTTTCTCTTGGTGAGCGCCTTCGTCAAAATTTCTGCATCCTGATCTTCCGTAGGAATGTACTGAAGAAACATGATCTTCCATTGCACACAATATCTGATATGATGATACCAGATATCTATATGCTTAGATATATCATGAAACACAGGATTAATCGAGAGTTTAATGCAACTCTAATTATCACCATGAATCACTGTAGGATCTAAATGAGAACCGAACAAACCGACCAGGATCTTCCTCATTGATATAGCCTCACATGCAGCTTGACTTGCTACCATGTATTTCGCTTCCACTGAATAGAGTGCCACAAATCTCTGTTTCCTACTGTACCAAGAAATAGTTGTAGATCCGATACTGAAAAGCCCTCCTGATGTGCTCTTTTTTTCCCTTGGGTTGCCTGCCCAATCTGCATCCATGAAGCCATGCAACTTCACCTCATCCTTCTGTTTATACCATTAGACATACTCAAAGGTGCCCCTAAGATATCTCAGGACATGCTTGCCTGCCTTCCAAAATATCTTGGTAGGCTTAACCATCGCTTGAATAAACTGGTTCACTGCATAGCATATGTCTGGTCATGTATTAACTAAATATGTTACACCATTTTTTGGTCATCTAACCTCTTATCATTAGATGGACCCAAGTACACCATGTAAGACCAATTTTACCCTAAGTAAAATTGCCTTCACTATGTTAAATAACTTAATAAACCACATTTATTAGGTTGTTTATGGTCTAAACAGGAAACCCCAAAAGGAAATATTAAACAAACCTATATTTGTTTGATTTTCCTCATGGAATAATTAATTAAACCATAATTTAATTATTATTCCTAGTCATGTTAAACCCAAAACAAAGAAATTAATTAGATAAACCTTTATTTATCTTATTATTTTCTAGGAATAATTATTTAAATCTTATTTAGATAATATTCCTTGTTAAATATGACCAAATCACCCACAAATAATTAAATAAATCATTATTTATTTAATTATCCTTCAACCACTTCCTTAAAAAGATAAATAAATCATTTATTTCTTTATTATTAACAAATAAAGGGATTTGACCCAAGTCAAATACTTTTTCCCTCCAACAAATATAATAAAATATTCCATAAAAGGTGGATCTAGATTTGGTTAACATTATTTTAATCATGCACGAAGATCTAGAATGACCCAATATTTTGTTATAAATAGGAGGGTTTTTCCTACCATTCTTCACCTTTTGTTGCTTATTAGATCACTCTGGATCTATACACTTGGTCACCATTTTCTGCCATTTGCTGTGTGAGCTCCCTTTGAGTTCCATTCTTTGTGTGGGTTTTCTACACCAACAAGAGAGAGAAATCTTAGATCTGAAGTGCTGAGGACTTCCAAGAACCCATCCCACCGAGGAGAATTGGATACGCCTTCTTTTTTTCCTCCCAGGTGCCCAATTAATATAAAAATTCTTTCAAAAATTGTTCTTGTCTTGTCTATTGGTATATGGAGCAAACCCTTGTTTTTTCTGCTTAATGTCTTTCAATGCATAGATCTGGTTTTTGCAGCTCTTTTATGTTCAACTAACCGCAGATCTGAAGATATTGGCAGCCACTTTTGTTGTTAGGGCTATTAGTTATGCGTAGCTAAAGTGGTCCTTTTTCGTACACTTCGACAAAGGATTCATATTAACAAATGGCGACTCCACACGGGTTTTAAATTACGACCGCTGTCGTTTTTCATATTCCTGCATATCCAGCTACTTCAGACCCTAGGGTTTCTTTTCAGCTGTTTATTTTTCCTATTTTTATGTTGTTTTTCTCACATAAAACCCTAAAACATTCAAATTTTTAACTTCCGTGTGTTTACGCTTCTATTATGCGCGGAGATAGCGACATGTTATAGCGGGCAGCCCAACTTTTCACAGAAAATCTTCCACGAACAGCAGGCAGAGTCGCACTTTTGACCCAAGCGCCGAGCTTGGACCTCCGGGCTCCACGCACCCAAACCTCTTTTGCGACACCGCGAAAACGAATTGAGCACACGACCTACCAATTTTTTGATTGTTTTTAAACACTTCAATTTTACAGGTTTCTTGAAGCCACATCGGGGTTTCCGGCCTGAAGCCACCATTACTTTGACCTTGTTCTGATGTTTTACTCATCTAAGTGGGAACACAGCCCACTAGGGCTTGATTACCTCCACTTTTTGTGGAATATTTTTACATACATTTAGTAAATGCATTTTTAATTTCGACCTTCCTTTTCGAGATGCGAAACCTCCTCCTCGAATCCTTTAAATCAGCCTTTCTTCCTTTCAAATCACCTCTTGTCATTTTGTTTGGACCTCCTCCCTGTCCTTTCCGCTTTTTGCTGATTTCCTCCCTTTTTTCCAGCCACCTTGCCTCTGTCTCTTGGCTGTGATCTGCACCTCTTTTCAGCAGCTTTATCCTTTAGATCCATGTCCCTTTTGACCCTAGATCTATTCGCCTCTTTTCAGTGTGTTTTGACTAGATTTTTTCCCTTTTTTTAGACTAGTTTTGAGGGACTCGCCTCCTTGGGTTAGTTAGATGCAATAGTAGTTGTTAATTTTCTTTTATTTCAGCATTATATACTATTCTCTGCAGATTTATTTTTAGTTACGCAGCACACTTTTTCTTTCTCTCAAAACGAAAACGGTTTTAAAAATTAAAATTAACGCACACCACACACTGACCCTAAGTGAAGAAGCGCCTGGTTAACACCGCCTGGCAAAGACTCTAAAATCAATTCTCACTGCACATTTTCTGCCTTTGACCTCACTTGATTCTGTCCCTTTTTTGCCCTTGTCGGTTTCCTTCTTCCCGTCATCATTGCGCCCCCAAGGCGCCTTTCCCGGAGACTTCTTGGCCTTCACCCTCAGTTTCCGGTCGATCGACCTGCTCCGTCCCGCCGTCGTCGAGCCAGTCCCCCTCCGAGTCCGCACTCCGACTCCTCTTCTGATTCATTGGGTTCTCCTTCTCCTCCTGGTTCTCCCCCTATCACCTTCACCATGTCTGGTCCAGGGCCTAACGTTAGCGGTGCTCCAGGCCCTAATGCCGGAATCACTACTAGCGGAACCGCCACAGGAACTACCTCGGCCATACCCTTGCTGCCGTACATTGCAGGCCTCAGCCTCCCCAATTTCAATCAGTTGATCAATGACCCTATCCGCCACGACGCTAGTTGGCCTGCTATGCGGACAAAGCTCCCTTCTTACATCCCAAAGTTTGAAGGCCTTGCTAGAGAAGATCCTTCAAATCATGTTCGATCTTTCCACATGTGGTGTTCATCTACCTCCATTACCGATGACTATGTCCGTCTTCGGTTGTTCCAACGAACGCTTACAGGCGCGGTTTCTAAGTGGTATGTTTATCAGCCCACTTCCTCTCATAACACCTTTGCGACTCTTTCCCGGGCTTTTTTATCTTGCTTCCAGCTTCCCCTTCATTATGACACTGGTATCGAACTTTTGACTTCTTTCTGTCAATCATCTGCGACCCGCCTATCCGATCATGTCCAGGAATGGTGGAGAAGAAAGAGCCTATGTCAATCCCCTACTTTCGAAGACCGTGTCTACATGGACTGGTTCCTTAGATCTCTATTTCCTCCTATTGGGAAAGATGTCACATCGCATTTCCCCCAAACCGAAGAAGCCGCCCTCCAACTGGCGTTAAAATATGACTTGATCTATGCTCAGACGGGTTATGTTTATACCATTCTACCTGATCTCCCCCGACCCGGTGGTGTCAACGCACCGGGGGCACCTCATGCCGCCGACGGTATCGTTGGAGCTCTCTCTCACCCATATGCCCAACCTCCCATGGGTTATGGTTTTCCTGGGGGAGGGGGCAGCACCTCCCGCACTTGTTCCCCTACCGGTAGCACGTATCCAGGATACGGCATGCCTCAGCCTTTTGCCCAACCTCTGGCTCACCATACTGTTACCCAACCCCCTTATTATTCATATCCTCAGTTTGGTACTCCAGCTCCTCCAGCATCAGCACCTCCCCCTCCCTTGCCTTCTCAACCCCTGCAACAGCAATCACCGCCCCCTCAAGCGCAGGTGGATGCACAGCAGGGATTCGTGGCTACCCAACCACCTGACGGATAGGTGGCCACTCAACCTTCCCCTTCTGGTTCCTCCAATTACCAGATCCTCATGATGAACTCTGATCCACCTCCAACCGTCGACCTTAACCTTCAAACTTGATCTCGCCAGTACCCCACACCTTCTGCTCAGTCTGCCCCCGAGTCCCCTTATTCAGGTTCTACAGAGCCTCTTTTGACATCCAATGGTCCCTTGCATATCCCTCAGCCCAAATTTGAGGTTCATACTAAGATTCATAAGGAACCATTACGCCGAAATGCTGCTTCTGGTCGAGCTGCTCATTCGTATAGCATAGTAGATGATTTGGCGCAGTCTCCTGCTGCCATTTCCACATCGGAACTCCTCCAGTCATGCCCTTCCCAAAAGAAGGCTCTGTTATCTTCCATGGGCGTTGTAGATCCTGCTGATGACCAAATGATTGTTTTCGACGCCGATCAATCAGAACATCCTCCTCTTACTACTTCCGTCGCCTTCCAAATCCCAGTCAAAATCCGGAATGCTAACGTTTCCCGGTGTATAATTGATGAGGGGGCATCCACCTGCGTGATGTCCGCTTCGGTTTGGAAGCAACTCGGATCTCCTGAGTTTTCCCCTTCCACGATCACCCTTCGAGCATGGGATGGCCACGCCTCCCATCCCATTGGCCTCTTCCATAATTTTCCTATCACTCTTGCGGGCAAGACTGTTTGCGTTGACGTCGAAGTCATTGAAGCCCCTCTAGATTACAAAATTCTCTTGGGGCGGAGCTACACCTATGCTATGTCTGCTGTCCCATCCGCGGTTTTCCGCAAGATGTCTTTCCCTCATAATGGAAAGCTAGTCACCATTGACCAGTTGACATATCATGAGCCAAAATATCAGACCTCACCTGAGACGAACATCTCTTCTGTAGCCAACAAGCAAACCGTCGATTCCTTGACCAGTGTCTCTCATGGCGTCTACAAAGACTCCTCTTTGCTCGGAACCTTCCCTGGTGTTCCTCCTCCTCCTATCTCTGACCCCAGCTCATTGAATGTTTGCATGATGCAATCGTCTCGGGCTGCTCTCAAGCAACCTGCTTCGGCTAGTCAGCAACCACGCTCTCCGCAACCTACTCCTAGCCCTTCACCTGCAGCTAGTATTCATGAGCCTCTTTCTCCTTCTGGCATGGTTCCTCTAATCCTTAGCCATTTAGGAGCCATCCCACCTGGCCATTACCCCTTTGGTCAGACACCGTTCCTAGCTCCCCCACCAGGAGTGTACACGGTACCGGTCATGGCCACCCTCTCTCTTCCTAACCTGACCCTTAGGATTCCCGTCTGGTACCATGATCCTCCAGCCGCAACCCTACCTGGTCAACCCAAACCTTATATTTCTTTGACCTTGGTTCAACCGGTCCCCATGACTTCTCCTGCTACAACAGTGCCTCTGTCACCTCAACAGGAACCACCTCCTGTTGCGACCGCTTCGGGTAAGACGGGCAAAGCTCGCAAGGGGGCATCAAAGGACAAGGCTGCCCTAACAAACCCTGCCCCTCCTCGGCCTCCAAAGCATACCATCCAGTGTGCTTTTTGTGATGTTGTCGGCCACGCCACCAATACCTGTCCTGAATTGCTTCATCTCAAGCCCATGGTTAATGTCGCGTTCCCTGAGTCCACGGTCTCGGAAGCCTCTATTCCTTCCGCGACCGCAATCAAGAACCCAAAGACTATTCACACCAACCACCCCTGTTCTTTGTGTGATCTCCATGGCCATTACACCCATCTTTGTCCCCGCCTCGCGGACTTCCGCACCTCTCTAGCCGCGGTCCACCAATTCGAGGCCAAGCGCAATGAGTCCACCTCTCCCCTATTTTTACGTTTTTATTCGGCAAAACTACCAGACATGACTGCTCCCATTGACATCCCCCCTCCTGATGTCGAGATGACGGAGCCTTCGTCCAGCATTTTCTACCTATCATCATCTATGAGACCCTCGGGGAACATTCCCTCTGCATCCTCCCCTGTTGTTTCGCTTGACCTTCCTTCAGTGATCACCTTGGGCTCAACATCGGTAGATCCTTTCTCTACTTACTCTTTTGTCACCCCTTGTGACGATGCGCATGTGAACCTCTCTTCTCATGGTGATGAGTTAGGTAGCTTCGCCGCGTCAGGTGGTCTTTCTTCGACCAGTCACCCCATCTTCTATCACGATGATGACATTATGGAAGAAATCCCCACCCCTGACTTTATCTATTCCCCCTTACATCAAACCCGTGCGTTCACACCACATACACCTTGTGGCCATTACATTGAAACCCAATGTTTGGGTATGGGGGCACCCACATTTGAGAGACCGAGAGAAGCAATTCTCCACAACTCTCCTAGTGTATCTGTTCGTGCCGACTTTAGTACCATTATTCTTCCACATTTAGAAGAACCTCTAGAGTCCCATATCACTTCCGATCACTCTAGGGATGATACCCCTTATCATTCCTTCCTCTTACATCAGCAGCCCCGTCTCTTAGACATTGTTGTTGACCAACCTATATATTTTCTACGAGAGCATCAGTTCATTATCTCCAAATCCTCTCTTTGGGATAGTGGCACCAGGTATGCCAACCCAGAAACTTAAATTCCATTTGATTCCTATATGCAGTACCAGAAGAGATTGGTAATCCTCCATTCCCTTTCTCAAGCTGCATAACCATAACGAAAACAAATGGCACACCACATCATTAAAATGTGTTTATATTCCCCTTTTTCTAAATACATTTTGGCATGACCACAACATGCTTGGGGGCACCTATGACCCTCAACCATAACCCTCCTCAAAATCGAATTTCTTCACTTACAGCACTTGTACTTGTGGCCCCACTTTGCCTCCTTACTTGTCCTTGTTCGTGTTGATTTTCGTCATGAGTTACCATCTTGTACTCATGTTTTCATGGTCCCCCATTGGACCTTTACTGTGTGGCAGCACCATCAAGTCGCCATTGTTTAGAGCATCCAAGTTGAGTCATCATCGCATTCATGGAGTCTATCCCGAGTCCCTTTATTTTACTTCCTGTGATCCTCATCCTTCGCACGAGCTCCTTTTTTTTTTTGTCGCACATTATCGCTTTAGGTCCTTATCCCCCTACTCCCTCTCGTAGTATTGTGTCAGCAGCTGCCATGTCATTCATGCCTTTATGCTCTAATAAGGGAAGTAGATACAATTAACTCGTCCCTTCCAGCTTGCCAGCATCATCATTGGTGTCGATGCAATCGTCGCTTACTTTTCTCTGCGTGCCTTAGTTGAGGATCTCTCATTGCCCTCACATGGAGGACATCATACATCGGCCCTTGACTCCTTCATTCTAGAAGACAGGTCTAGAGGGCGGTGTACCTTGGTTCCAGCTTCCACTCTTGTTCGGTGCCTCGAATCAGGCAAAGGGATCTCTCATTTCCCTTTGACTTGATTGTTTCTCCACTCAAGCTCCTTTTCAGCATGATCGAGATCCATATGCTTGATGGTTCAGTGATGCAGCAGCAGCTCTTGGTGATTCCCGGGTGTGTGTGAGATGTCTCAGCCCTCATGAGGGGGTGGCCCTGCAGGTAGCCCCCCACATGCCCGGATGACCTCTTCATTGCAACCTTCGATGCAGCTCCATATATTTGATGACGACGGCCTTATCCGCTTGCAGTGCCTCTTTGATTTGCATGTATCAGTCAGATTTTGTGAGCCCTTCCCCACTTACAGGGGGCATTTGGGTTGTATCTGTATCTCATGTACTCAGATATTATTGTATAAGACCTGGCTGTTATCCCAGGCTCAGCATGTATGTGGGATCCCTCATTGTATTTTTATCTGGCTCATGTTTATGCCAGCTGTACTTTATGGTTCAGTCCCTTGTTTACTGGACACACTATTCTTTTGTACTTCGTCCCGGCAAGCATAGGTATGCCTTCCCCGCCGCCTTTAGCACAGGTACCCTCTCATAAAAAGAGACTTGTTGCACCTGCAAGTCTCGTCTCCTCAGGGTCTAGTTCTTCAGCACCTTAGTCTACCTCACATTTCTCTCTCTGACTTCCCTCTTGATGTCTGGTGATTGATCTTTTACAACGTACTTCGGTCATACGATTTGCTCCTAACACTCGCACGCTGGGGGGCAATCTGTTACACCATTTTTTGGTCATCTAACCTCTTATCATTAGATGGACCCAAGTACACCATGTAAGACCAATTTTACCCTAAGTAAAATTGCTTTCACTATGTAAAATGACTTAATAAACCACATTTATTAGGTTGTTTATGGTCTAAACAGGAAACCCCAAAAGGAAATATTAAACAAACCTATTTTGTTTAATTTTCCTCATGGAATAATTAATTAGACCATAATTTAATTATTATTCCTAGTCATGTTTAACCCAAAACAAAGAAATTAATTAGATAAACCTTTATTTATCTTATTATTTTCTAGGAATAATTATTTAAATCTTATTTAGATAATATTCCTTGTTAAATATGACCAAATCATCCACAAATAATTAAATAAATCATTATTTATTTAATCATCCTTCAACCACTTCCTTACAAAGATAAATAAATCATTTATTTATTTATTATTAACAAATAAAGGGATTTGACCCAAGTCAAATACTTTTTCCCTCCAACAAATATAATAAAATATTCCATAAAAGGTGGATCTAGATTTGGTTAACATTATTTTAATCATGCACCAAGATCTAAAACGACCCAATATTTTGTTATAAATAGGAGGGTTTTTCCTACCATTCTTCACCTTTTGTTGCCATTAGATCACTCTGGATCTATACACTTGGTCACATTTTTCCATTATTTGCTGTGTGAGCTCCCTTTGAGCTCTATTCTTTGCATTGGGTTTTCTACACCAACAAGAGAGAGAAATCTTAGATCTGCAGTGTTGAGGACTTCCAAGAACCCATCCCACTGAGGAGAATTGGATATGCCTTCTTGTTTTCCTCCCAGGTGCCCAATTAATACAAAAATTCTTTCAAAAATTGTTCTTGTCTTGTCTATTGGTATATGGAGCAAACCCTTGTTTTTATTGCTTAATGTCTTTCCATGCATAGATCTGGTTTTTTGCAGCTCTTTTCTTGTTCAACTAACCACAGATCTGAAGATATTGGCAGCCACTTTTGTTGTTAGGGCTATTAGTTATGCGTAGCTAAAGTGGTCCTTTTTCATACACTTCGACAAAGGATTCATATTAACAAAATACATGAGTGAACCCACCAACTGTAGATAGACAGTAGCATCCACTACCTCTACCAATGTAGCATCCTCTTTCCTCCAATTTCCCGGAAGAGGAGTATCCATGGGTTTGTAGTCCTCCATGTGAAACTCACCGAGTATCTCCTGAGCATACTTGCCTTGAGACAAAAACAGTTCACATTCTCGCTACCATATTTCCAATCCAAGGAAATAATGAAGGAGTCCCATATCCTTCATCTCAAACTCCTTTGAAAATTCCTCCTTGCATGAGTGTATCAGCTGCTCATCACTAGTCAGTATTAAATCATAAACATAAATAAAAATGATTAAAATCTTACCCTGCACCACAATCTGGTATAGGTTTTCATCCGCCCCACTCTTGGTGAAGCCAAGTCTAGTGAAATAGCTATCGATCCAAGTGTACCAAGCACAGGGTGCTTGCTTCAGCCCATACAACACTCTTTTGAGTCTGCACACATGCGAATTGCTACTGAAGATCTCAAATCCTTCAGGCTGCTCAATGCACTCTTATTCCTAAGTGATCCCATTAAGGAACGCAGTCTTCACATCCATACGATGAATGTGCTAACCCATCTATGCTGAGAGAGCAAAGATGGTCCTTATTGGATAATATCATGCGACAGGTGAAAAGGTTTCTTCATAATCAATCCCCTCAATCTGTGAGAAGCCCCAGGAAACAATTCTTGCCTTATACTTCTCAACACTCCCATCAGCAACTTTCTTTACCTTGTAGATCCATCTTGAACCTACCACTAATTTATCAACCGGCCTTAGAACAATTTCCCAAGCATTTTTTCTGACAATGGAGTAATACTCCTCCACCATTGTATCTACCCATGTGGGCTCCTGCATTGCTTACTGAAAATAAGATGGCCCTATCATGATACATTTGCTCATGAGAGCGATGTATCCAATGAATCAGTCAGGACATTGCCTCTGCCTGCACTGTGAAGTAGGTGCTCCTACATTCTATGCTGCATCAAGATTCAACCTCTCAGCTTATGTGGTACGCCTTCTGCCAATTCTAATGTTTGACTCTGCATGAGTGGACTCCTCCACTCCATGATCCTCCTCCTGTGGTTGATCCACATCTTGAGGCTCATCTTTGGGAACAAGTTGTTCCTCTTATGCATGCAACTGTAGCTCCCTCTAAAGCGACAACTTCATGGCTTTCTCCTCATTGAATTTTATATCCCGTCGCACCACAGTCATCCGACTGTTTGGAAAATACACACGATAATTATGGGGTGTTTCTGTGTACCCCAAAAATACCCCAACTTCAGCAGTTGGCTCCAGCTTCTTCCTGGCGTTCTTGGTCACATGAACATAAACAGATGAGCCAAAAATCTTAAAGTGAGAAACATCTAGTTTCTTACCAGTAAAATCTTCTTCAGGTGTACTCATGCCAAGTACTCTATGAGGACAACGGTTTTGCACATAAACCACATTGTTGCATGCTTCTTCCCACAAGTGCATTGATAGGCCCTGATCATGCAACATAGCTCGTGCAACACCCACGATTGTTCTATTCTTCCTCTCCGCGACCCCATTCTGTTGTGGGTTATGAGGTGCTATGAGTTCTCTTCGAATTTCTTCTTTGCTACAAAATTCTTTGAATTCGTTCGAGATATATTCACTACCATTACCACTCCGTAGAGCCTTCAATTGCTTCCTCGACTCCTTCTCTACCAATGATTTAAACTCACAGAAATTTGAGAATTTTTTATCCTTCTTCTGCATGAAGAAGATCCAGCATCTACGAGAATAGTCATCAACAAAAATAACATAATACTTGTGTTTTTTTGTTGAAGCAACTAAGAATGGCCCACACACGTCTGTGTGAAATCTCTCCAGGATCACCAAAGCAAGGTTCTCCTTTTCATGAAAGGTGGTCTTCAAAAACTTACCCATAGTACATCCCTTGCACTAATCTATCTGTGTAAGTGTACCCTTGGAAAGTCCAGTAGAAATCTGCTGCAAAATCTTCAGGGCACCATGGTGAAGATGACCCAATAGCCTATGCCATAATTCACCCTCATCCTGGCTCACCACTTCTTCTTCTTTCCCCACCATTACAACGTAGCCATCTACCTCCAACTTGTAGCGATTCTTGACTCGAATCCCTATCCTCTTGGTTTTTCTCATTGTTTTATGTCATAGGAAAGATTTTCCATCACTGAAAACAACGTCATAACCTCTGTCCTCCAACATTGCGCTTGAGACCAAGTTCTTCTTTAGGCCTGGAACATGCACAACATCTTTCAACATAAATGGTTTACCTGACTCCCTCTCAAAGGTAATGGTACCAATGTCGGTCGCACTATATCATCCATTGTCGCCCATCTCTATATGAACTTGGATATCTTTCTCCTCCAAGTCGCTGAACAACTCCTTATCTCCCGTCATGTGGAAGGAAGCACCACTATCAAGATACCAAACCAATCCCATTGCGCTTAAAACCAAGCATGCGATAAAGGAGAAATCAAGCTCAAATTGTGAGGAAAGGGCCTCACCGGCTGCAGCTCCAACAACCTTCTTGTTCTTATTTTTCTATGGACAGTTAGTGGCGAGATGCCCATGTTCATGACAGTGAAAACACTTCACCTTGGACAAATCCAGCTTCTTGCCTTTAGCCTCGAATTTTGGATGGGATTTATTCTCCTTCCCTTTCCTCACTTTGGCAGCTAAAGTACAATCCTCTTCTTCATCATTTTTTGATGAAGAGCCATCCCTGGTACTCCACCTTATCTCCTCCTGCACTAGTTCTGACCAAAGTCGCTCCCAATCTGGAATTTTCTCCCACCCATTGATGGAGTCTTGATAACTGTGCCAACTCTTCGGAAGTCCAAGGAGAGCCAAGCTCACCAAATCATCATCAGCAACTTTAATTCCCACACTCCCAAGCTCATCCCAACATTGGACAAATTTCGTGAGATATTTTGGAATACTGTCGCCCTTCTCCATTTTGATTTTTCTAAGTTTATCTTTTAGTGCCAACTTCATATGGTCGTTGCTGCTTTGGAAAATATCTGTAAAAACCTTTCACATTGCAAATGGAGTGGCTTTCCCGTGAAGGCTTGACACAATATGGTCTTTCACACCTTTCAACAAAATTCTTCTTGTCTTCGCTACTTTCGTTTTCCAGGCGTCAAGTAATGCAACATCCATCAAAGTGGGCTTAGGAACATCGCTATCGATGAACTCCTTCAAGCCATTATCTTCAAGAATCACCTCCATCCTGTCCTTCCAGGATATGTAGTTAGAGTTTCCCTCGAGTGCATACTCCAACCGCAACCCATTGAAATCCATTTCAATGTTTACTCAACTGTCACACCAAGAAATTCTTGTAGCAAATTCGAATTGTTCCACTGGCAAAAAACTCAGCACCACTTCAATATTGCAATCTCCAGTTATTAACAATGCTCCAATACCATGTATAAATTTAATACAATAACATTTATATTATCGGACTCCCCTAATCTAACAATTATATCCACTATTAAATACATAATCCTTCTACTCAATTCTTTGCAGAAATTAAATCGCCAATTGCAAAACATATGAAGAAAAATCAAGTGCACATAACAAGATGTTTTACCGAGAAATCTTAAAGCTAAAAACCCCAACTATCATATATTATTTATATCATGGAATCATGAAACAATCTCATACAAAGCTCAGCTCTTAGAACTCTCAGTACAATATACAATCGTCTCACACTGTCATGCAGAAATTTGCATATCTATGCACCAATTTCTTGCCTCCTGACAGCCTGCCTCCATTGCACAATCCTTGCTGAAGAAGATCCCTGAATGAATTCGATCTTGCCTTGCCTTGACTACGTAATCCTCATTGGAAACTCCAATGTGTGTGCATATGCATTGAATGCATCACTATAGTCACATCTGATATTCAACCACACCCTTTCACCTATCTCTCCACTGGGTCTCCACTGGATCTGACATGCAAGTAGTTACTGTTGTATTTCTTCAATTGCAAGTAAGACACTACTTGTGACTTAATTAAATAATTAATTCACTCATATTTCACTAGTGTGTCTTTAGTTACAACTAGCACAACTGATTTTAACTCACTTAACTGAGTTAAACTAAATAGAAACTCCCATAACTACTCTTCCAACTCTGTTACAATTGTGTCACAATCAGTTACAACGAAGTCCATCATGCATGAGTCACCAACCAACCTTGCAACTCATAATTCTTTCAGCTAATTGGTTTGCCACATCAGCTAGCTGAAATCAAGTGCTCCAAGAGAATAATTTATTATTTATTGTCTGATTATCATTAAGGGCTAATAATAATCAACATGCATTCTATTTTTAGATTAGCGATCTATAAATAAACTTCGCCCATCTTCTAAAAATAGAAACTCATCTAAAGATAGAATTTTCTCAACCATCTAGAATCAACATCCTTTTAATTTTAGAATATGCTCACCATTCTAAAAATAGACATACACCTAAAAATAGCCTGTTAGCCCCACCTAATGAAGGTGCTTAATTTTCACTAGGATCATCATCTTGTTGAATCTCAACAGAGTCATCATTTGAAACA
The DNA here is from genome assembly GCA_034641835.2 of Pinus albicaulis. NCBI lineage: Eukaryota > Viridiplantae > Streptophyta > Pinopsida > Pinales > Pinaceae > Pinus > Pinus albicaulis. The sequence goes on along the minus strand of CM076581.1, from coordinate 976,833,027 downwards.
TAAAATAATTATCAAGGGTGAAAGAAATTGATACAAATCGAATTGAATCAATTTTTTCTAATTCTAAATAATCATCATAAATTACATTATTAAACTCATCAAAATTCCCTTCCTTTTAGTAAGAAGTATCAAAACAAGAAGCATGATTGAGAATTTTTTTAGTATTGTCGAAAGAATGCTCATTAAAAGTTTCTTTTCCCGAATCAAAACTGATTGACAAATCATCATTTACAATATTTATATCAACTCCTCTATTTTCTAAATAAACATATGTGCAAAGAGGAATTGTAGAACAAGAAAGAGATGAATTGTTATAAGCAAAAAGATCAGGATAATTATGGAAATGAGAATTATAAGAGATGAAACTTAAAGTCTCTATGGCATCAGATTCTTGGTCGTCTCCTCCAATGTGAATTTCAAATTCAAAATCATTGATGTCGTTGATCAAACTTTCTTGAATACTGATGTTTGGATGAGTTAAGCTTTGTAGTTGATCAACATGTGAAAATTGAAAAACTTTTGTGGAAAAATGCACCTTATTGGAATCTTCAATTTGTGAATTTTCTTGCATATTAGCTTGTTGATTTTATAATTTTATTACATGTTGATTTTCAGATTTATGGTTAGGTGATTCTTCAATTTTGCTGTCAATATATTCTTGAAGTCGATTCTCAAATTCTTCCAATATTTGTGATTGTGATTCATTAATATGCGATAAAGCATCATGGTCATCATTAACGCTATGAGAAGTGTCCACCATTTGATCATTAACATTATAATAAGTGTGCACCAGTTGATCATTGACATTATAAGAAGTGTGCACCAGTTGAAGGAATTTATCATACATGGTTGATATGATTTTATCATGATTAATATGTGCATCTTTAATAGGTGAATTTTCAGTCATGTTAATAGAAGATGGAGAATACTCATGAAAGCTTGAAATTTTCTCATATGGATTTGCAATACAAAGAAGAGAAACTAGATTTCTTGTTAATTTTGGGCAACTAGGTCCAAACTCAAGGTTGCAATGCTCATATGATGATGATTATATTTTTTGTTGGATTCCTCTTTCAGAGAGGTGCAATATTCATCTAAAGATCATCTTGTTTGGATGAGCAGAACATATATTTTGATTTTATTTTCCACACACGTGCAAGGTCAGCCAGATTTTTAATGTAGGCTCACAAGCCTAATAGATGTGTCACACACCCTCACTGACTCATATAAATTGGAGAGAGATGATTTCCATTTCATGATCATCTCATCACACACATGCCTCATGATTTGATTGGTTTGTACAACCTAGAAGAGGCTTCTCTCTCTCCCATGTGTGGGTATGGATGCCAAAAATATGGATGCCAAAATATGGATGATGTTGGAAATGGATGCCGGAAATCTGGATGATACCAGAAATGGATGTCGGAAATATGGATGATTTCGAAAATGGATACCGGAAATCTGGATGCTGGAAATATCGATGTTGAAAATATGGATGATGCCATAAATGGATTTCGGAAATATAGATGTCGGAAATATTGATGCCAGAAATGGATGGCAGAAATATTGATGCTAGAAATATGGATGATGCCGAAAATGGATGCTGAAAATTTGGATGAAGTATTATTTTGTTGACTTGGTTGAATTTTAAAGCTGTCTTTGAGGGGTGTGTGTGACACTTGGAAGGTTGGTTGATCTAATGTTGAGAAATACTTTACTGGCTGATGCAAACTATTGATTGTCGTAATGCACATCACTCTCTATCTTTTCTAGACAAGAAGAATTGTAAACTCTGATCTACATTATTTAGCTTGTCTTTTGTTGATATATTATTATATTCTATCAACATTTTACTTTCATGTTTATATGATTGCTAAATTGAATTGGGCCTATAATAAATATTGAAGTAAAAATTAATTAAGCATAGAAAATTCCATGTCTATCTAAAATTAGCATGGAATCAGAGTTGAGGTGAAGACAAAGCCTAAGATAGTGTGAAAAGAAATCACTGAAGAAGAAGTATTGTCAAGGAAAATGGTCTAATGATAAGTTGAATGACAAGTTTGATTATCATGCATGGAAGATGTCCTTGGATTTGGAATTAGAAGATAAATATGTCATGTAATATGTGCAGGGGAATATTCATGAGCCTCCATCATATTTTATGAGGCTCACAGAAATCCGGAATGATCGAGAGCTCGTCCTCATTGCTCTTGGAGGAGTTCCTCGAGACTGGTATGTATTTAATACTACGATTATTAATAATAATATGATTCATGATTTTGATGAATTTCTGACTAGATGCACTCAAGAGGAGACAAGAATGATGGAGAGAGATCATCCCTCTAATGGAAAAAGAGGTGACCCTACTGCCTTCACCGCTCATGCAAAGAATAAGAACCATGGTGGCTTGAGAAATCAAAACCATGGTAGAGCGGGGCCCAAAGGAAGGAAGAGAAGATGTTACACTTGTAAAAATTCTAGTCACTATGCAAGAGAGTGCCCCAATATAAGGGACTCTCCCAGGGATGATGAAAAAAACAACTTCAGGGGGAATGACAATCAAAGGAACAACAGGTTCAAAGGAAAAAGGAAGGTTCCCTCTGATCATAGTGGAAATGGGAAACCTTTCAAGAGGTCAAGAAATTCTAGGTACGATGAGTCTAATGTTGTTGATAATAAGAAAAATGAATATATTCTTGTATCTTCCCTCCCTGATACATCTCCTCTCGACACCCTGGATGTATGGTTGATTGATAGTGGTGCTTCAAATCACCTCACTAGTTATAAATAAGCCATCTCTGATTTGATTGAGAAGGATACTAATTATCCTTGGACATAATGTCACATATCCCATGAAAGGGAAAGGAATGTGACCCTTCATATATCTCAAGGTCAAGTCCTCCATTTACAAGATGTGTTTGTTGAGATTCAACAAGATGATGGGCTTAGTGAAAAGGGTTGCCTTCACTAAGTGAGCCCGCAGGCTATTTTTGGCGCAAGTCTATTTTTAGACTATGTCTATTTTTAGACATGATGATGATATTTCAGAAGTTGCAGGATGCTATTTGTGGATGGTTGATCAAGTTGGAAAAATAGATGAAATTCTATTTTTAGAATATTGGGTGAAGTCTATTTATAGATCGTCGATCTAAAAATAGATGCATATCGATTATTATTAGCTCTTAATAATAATCAGACTCTAAACAACAACTTATTCTCTTAGAGCACTTAATTTCAGTATACAGATTTTTCAAATCAGTGGGCTAAAGGAATTACAAAATTCCTAAGGGTTTACTGGAGTTCATAAATGGAGGACTCAGTTAGAACTGAAGTGGCAAATTTATGACAGAGTTGGAAGAGTAGTTCATGGAGTTGTATTCAGTTTAACTCGGTTAGACTCAGTTGAGCTAGTTATCTGATACAATTGATTGTGATACCAATGAGAGTGGAGTGAATTAATTAGTAGATAATTCAAAAATAATAACTCATTAATCAACTGAACAATACTCAGTTAACTACAGTGCATGGCAGTTTCAGTGGAGACCAATGGAGAGATAGGTGAAAGGGCAAGATAGACTATCTGTTGTGACTATAGTGATGCATTGATTGCATCACACACACAGTGGAGATGCCAATGAGGATTGCACATTCAAGGATGGAGTAATTCGAATTCATTCAGAGCTATTCTTCAGCATAGATTGCGCAGTGGAGGCAGGCTAGCAAGAGGCAGAGATCGGTGCATGGATTTGCAAGATTGGTCCTGATTAGTGTATGACAATTGTACTATACTGAGAGCTTGTGATAAGCTTTGTATGCTTGTATGAGATTGTCATATGATCTCCATGTTACATAATATATATTTGGGGTTTTCAACTTCAGGCTTTCCCGGTTAAAAACTATGTTATGTGCGATTGATTATTTTTGTTTATGCTTCACATGTGTGTGCAATTAATTTTTCCGCAAAAGATTAACAAGTGGAATTGATTCAGTATTTGCATAAAGTTAAATAGTGTGAGATCAGGTGAATCAAGGACATATGCATGCTTAGTGCATATAATTTATACATGGTATCAAAGCATTGTTGATTGAATATTGCAATTGTGAAGTTAGTTTGTGTTGGTGGACAATTCGAATTTGCTACAGAAGATTCTTGGTGCAAAAATCGAGTATACATTGAAATGTCTTTCAACGGGTTGAGATTTTAGTATGCCCTTGATGGGAGCTAGAATTACATAGCCTAGAAGGACATGATGGAGGCAGTGCTGGAGGATAATGGGCTGAAGGAGTTCATCAATAGCGATGTTCCTAAGCCGGGATCTAGCGATGCTGCATTACTTGATGCATGGCAAAAGAAGATTGCAAATATGAGGAGGATTCTGTTGGAAGGTGTGAAGGACCATATTGTGTCTAGCCTTCATAGGAAATCCACTCCATTCGTAATGTGGAAAGCTTTGACAGACTTGTTCCAAAGCAGAAGTGACCAGAGGAAGTTGGCGCTTAAAGACAAGCTCAGCAAAATAAAAATGGAGAAAGGCGACGGTATTCCAAAATACCTCACGAAGTTTTTCCACTACAAGGATGAACTGGGAAGTGTGGGGGTTACTGTTGATGAACAAGACTTGGTGAGATTGGCTCTCCTTGGGCTTTCAAAGAGTTTGCATAGCTACGAAGACTCTGTCAATGGACGGGAGAAACTGCCAGGATGGGGACTTTGGTCGGATCTTGTGCAGGAGGAGATAAGGCGGGGTACCAGGGATGGATCTTCATCGAAGAATGAGGATGAAGAGAACTGCGCTTTGGCTACCAAAGAAAGGAAAGGGAAGGGGAAGAAATCTTCTTCAAAATCCAGTGCTAAAGGCAAGAAGCAAGATTTTTCCAAAGTGAAGTTTTTTCACTGTCACGAACATGGACATTTTGCCACTAACTGTCCACAAAAGAAGAAGAATAAACAGGCTACTGGATCTGCAGCTGGAGAGGCCTTAGCCTCGCAATTTGAGCTGGATTTCTCCTTGATCGCATGCTTGGTTTCAAGCTGCATGAGATCGGTGTGGTATCTTGACAGTGGTGCATCTTTCCATATGACGGGAGACGAAGAGTTGTTTAGTGACTTGGAGGAGAAGGATCTCCAGATGCATATAGAGATGGGCGACGATGGTCGGTACAGTGTGACTGGAATTGGGACCATTATCTTTGAGAGGGAGTTCGATAATTCGTTCTTGTTGAAGAATGTCATGCATGTTCCAGTTATGAAGAAGAACTTGGTCTCAGTCGCAATGTTGGAAGACAAGGGTTATGATGTTGTTTTCAGTGAGGGAAAAGCCTTCCTTCGACATAAAACAATGGGTCAAACCAAGAAGATAGGGGTTTGAATTAAGAATATTTACAAGCTCGAGGTAGATGGTTGTGCTGCAATGGTGGACAAAGTAGAAGAAGTGGTGAGCCGAGATGAGGGCAAATTATGGCACAGGACATTGGGCCATCTTCACCATGGCGCTTTGAAGATTTTGTAGCAAATTTCTACTAGAGTTCCCAAGGGTACTCTTGCACAGTCATATCAGTGAAAAGTATGTACAATGGGTAATTTTGTGAATACCACCTTTCATGAGAAGGAGAACCATGCTTCGGTGATCCTGGAGAGAATTCACATAGACGTGTGTGGACCATTCTCGGTTGCTTCAACAGCAAAACACAGGTATTATGTGATATTTTTTTATGATTATTATTGTAGATGTTGGATCTTCTTCATGCAGAAGAAGAGTGAAACGTTCTCAAAGTTCTGTGAGTTCAAGGCATTGGTGGAGAAGGAGTCGGGGAAGCAAGTGAAAGCTCTACGGAGCGATAATGGTGGTGAATACATCTCGGGTGAATTCAAATACTTCTGTAGCAAAGAATGAATTCGAAGAGAACTCATAGCGCCTCATAACCCACAGCAGAATGGGGTCGCAGAGAGAAATAACAGAACGATCGTGGGTGCTGCACGAGCGATGTTGCATGACCAGGGCCTACCGATGCACTTGTGGGAGGAAGCATGCAACACTGCGGTTTATGTGCAAAACCATTGTCCTCATAGAGTACTTGGCATGAGTACACCTGAAGAATATTTTACTGGTAAGAAGCCTGATATTTCTCATTTGAAGATTTTTGGCTCATCTGTTTACATTCATGTGATGAAGGACGCCAGGAAGAAGTTGGAGCTGACTGCAGAAGTTGGGATATTTGTGGGGTACACAAAAACACCCCATACCTATCGTGTGTATTTTCCAGACAGTCGGATGACTGTTGTGAGATGGGATATAAAATTAAATGAGGTGAAATACATGAAGTTGTCGCTTGAGAGGGAGCTACACTTACATGCAGAAGAGGAACTTCTTGTTCCCAAATATGAGCCTCTAGATGTGGATCATCCAAAGGAGGAGATTCATGGAGTGGAGGAGTCCACTCATGCAGAACCAAACATCAAACAAGGTAGAAATCGTACCACAGAAGCTGAGAGACTGAAGCTTGATGTGGCACAGAATGTAGGAGTCCCTACATCACAGCGCAAATAGAGACAGTCACCTAACTGATATACTGGATACATGGCTCTTATGAGCAAGTGTATTGTGATAGAGCCATGTTCTTTCGAAGAAGAAGTGCAGGAGCCCACATGGGTATATGCCATGGTGGAGGAGTATGACTCCATTGTCAGAAACAGTGCTTGAAAGATTGTTCCAAGGCCAGTGGGAAAATCAGTTGTAGGATCAAGATGGATCTACAAGGTAAAGCAAGCTGCTGATGGGAGCATTGAGAAGTATAAGGAAAGATTTTTTTCCCGGGGCTTCTCACAGATCGAGGGGATTGACTATGAAGAAACCTTTGCACCTGTCACACGGTATTCTTCCATACGGACCATCCTTGCTCTCTCAGTGCAGATGGGTTGGCACATTCATTAGATGGATGTGAAGACTACGTCCTTAATGGGATTATTGAGGAAGAGGTGTACATTGAGCAGCCTGAAGGATTTGAGATCTTTAGTAGTGAGTCGCATGTGTGCAGGCTCAAAAGAGCATTGTATGGGCTAAAACAAGCACCTCGTGCTTGGTACACTCGAATCGACAGTTATTTCACTCGACTTGGCTTCACCAAGAGTGAGGCGGATGAAAACATGTACCAGATTGTGGTTGAGGGTAATATTTTAATCATTTTACTTTATGTTTATGATTTAATACTAACACGTGATGAGCATTTGATACACTCATGCAAGGTAGATCTTGCAAAGGAGTTTGAGATGAAGGATTTGGGCCTCCTTCATTATTTCCTTGGATTGGAAATATGGCAGCGGGAAGGTGAACTGTTTTTGTCTCAAGGAAAGTATGCCCGGGAGATACTGGAGAAGTTTCACATGCAAGGCTGCTAGCCTATCGACACTCCTCTTCCAGGAAATTGGAAGAAAGAGGATGCTACATCAGCAGAGGTAGTGGATGCCATTGTTTATCAACAATTGGTGGGTTTGCTCATGTATTTAGTCAATACAAGACTGGAAATATGCTATGCGGTGAACCAGATTTCACAAGTGATGGTTAAGCCTACCAAGCTCTTTTGGAAGGCGGGAAAGCATGTTGTGAGATATCTCAGGGGAAAATTTGAGTATGGTTTATGGTACAGACAGACGGATGAAGTGAAGTTGCATGGCTTCACAGATGCAGATTGGGCAGGAAGCCCAACAGACAGAAAGAGCACATCAAGAGGGATTCTCAGTATCATATCTATGGCAGTTTCTTGTTACAGTAGGAAACAAAGATCTGTGGCACTCAGTTCAACAGAAGCAGAATACATGGCAGCAAGTTTAGCTGCATGTGAGGCTATCTGGATGAGGAAGATTCTGGTTGGTTTGTTCGGTTCACATTTAGATCCCACGGTGATTGATTGTGATAATCAGAGTTGCATTAAACTCTCGGTTAATCCTGTGTTTCACGATAGATCTAAACATATTGATATCTGGTATCATCATATCAGAGATTGTGTGTAGCGGAATATCATGCTGCTTCAGTACATTCCTATGGAGGATCAGGATGCAGATATTCTGACGAAGGCACTCACCAGGAGCAAATTCGAATACCATAGAGGTAGGATCGGGGTGAAGGATAATCCATGCCTTGTTGAGAGGGAGTGTTGAGATTCAACAAGATGATGAGCTTAGTGAAAAGAGTCGCCTTCACTAAGTGGGCCCGCAGGCTATTTTTGGCGCAAGTCTATTTTTAGACTATGTCTATTTTTAGACATGATGATCATATTTCAAAAGTTGCAGGATGCTATTTTTGGATGGTTGATCAAGTTGGAAAAATAGATGAAATTCTATTTTTAGAATATTGGGCGAAGTCTATTTATAGATCGTTGATCTAAAAATAGATGCATGTCGATTATTATTAGCTCTTAATAATAATCAGACACTAAACAACAAATTATTCTCTTGGAGCACTTTGTTTCAGTGCACAGATGTGGCACATCAGGCGTGAAGGAGTATCACTATTCTAAGGGTTCTTGGAGCAAATGCATGTGGAGGAATCGATTCCGAACTCAGTGGCGAGGATTATGGCAGTTGGAAGAAGTAGTTATGGAGTTGTATTCAGTTTAACTCAGTTAGACTCAGTTGAGCTAGTTGTATCTAGTCTAACTGATTGATACACTAGTGAGAGTGGAGTGAATTAATTATTTAATTAATTCACAAAAAATAACTCATTAATCAACTGAACAATACAACAGTTAACTACAGTGCATGGCAGTTTCAGTGGAGACTAGTGGAGAGATAGGTGAAAGGGAAAGATAGACTATCTGTTGTGACTATAGTGATGCATTGATTGCATCACACACAGTGGAGATGCCAATGAGGATTGCGCAGTCAAGGATGGATTAATTTGAATTCATTCAAAGCTATTCTTCAGCAGAGATTGCGCAGTGGAGGCAAGTTAGCAGGAGGCAGAGATCGGTGCATGGATTTGCAAGATTGGTCCTGATTAGTGTATGAAGATTGTACTGTACTGAGAGCTTGTGATAAGATTGTTATGCTTGTATGATATTTTCATATGATCTCCATGTTACATAATATATAGTTGGGGTTTTCAGCATCAAGCTTTCCCGGTTAAAAACTGTGTTATGTGCGATTGATTATTTTTGTTTATGCTTCACGTGTGTGTGCAATTTTCCACAAAAGATTAACAAGTGGAATTGATTCAATATTTTTCATAAATTTAAATAGTGTGAGATCAGGTGAATCAAGGACATATTCATGCTTAGTGCATATAATTTCTACAGCGTTGTACGTACCTGATTTGAAGAATAACCTTGTGTCTATTTCGGCAATGGAAGACAAAGGGTTCAAGATGGAATTCATTGATGGAAAGGTACACATCTGGAAGAAGAACTTCAAAGAAGCTCTTACAATTGGTTTTAGAGTTGATACACCCTACCAGGTTGGAGGAAGTCCAATGGGGGCTATGTCATGTGATACAACTCTTTAAACATAATTATGGCACCAGAGGTTTGCACACCTTCATTACAAATCCCTTCCCAAAGTAAGGAAGGTGGCGACAGGGATGCCCGAATTTAAAGATGATCATGAAGGTATATGTCAGAGTTGCGCCGAAGGGAAGCATACAAGGGGATCATTCCCCTCAAGTGTCACAAGGACAACTGATATCTTGCAGTTGATACATTTTTTATTTATCTAGTATGCTGCTCGTGACATCCTTGGTAGGATGTTCCTATTACATGACTTTTATATATTACTTCTCCCACAAGACCTGGATATATTTCTTGAAGAAGAAGGAAGAAGCATTCAAATGGTTTCATACCATTAAGGCCTTGGTGGAAAATCAAACCGAGAAGAGAATCAAAGTTTTGAGGACCGACAACGGGTCTGAGTATGATTCAAATGAATTCAATGAATTTTGCAGTGAAGCTAGCATTAAGAGGGAGACCACAACTGTGTATACTCCTGAGAAAAATGGTGTTGCTGAAAGAAAGAACATGACCATTGTGGAAGTTGCCCGCGCCATGCTATGTGACCAAGGTCTTCTGAAGTTTTTATGGGGATAAGTTGTGAACACTATTGTGTACGTTCAAAATAGATGCTCACATTCCACTCTAGACTCCAAGTCTCCCGAAGAAGTCTTATCTAGTAAGAAACTTGATGTTTCTCATTTTAGAGTTTTTGTTGTCCTATTTACTTTCATGTGCTGAAAGAAAAGAGACACAAGTTGGATGCTTCTGGAAATAAGGGAATGTTTGTGGGCTATATTGAAACTTTGAAGGCATATAGAATCTATGTGTCTGGTCAAAGAGAAGTGGAGATATTCCATGATGTCACCTTCAATGAAGATTTTTCCCTCAAGAAAGTAATAAATCTTCCTAACTCCAAGGAATATAAAGAATATGAAGAAGCAGGGAAGCAGGAAGAACCAAGGGATGAACCGATGCCCGATGTTGAAGGACCTATGGATCGTATTGATCCACCTCCTTCAGATAAGAGAAGACCCTCATGGCTTAGGTATACCCTTGAAGATGCCGAGAGACATATTGCCCCAAGGGGGACATTCTGTGAAAGCAAGAAGTCAAATAGATACCAAGGGTATCTAGCAGCCATGAGTATAATTGTACAATTTGAGCCTGGATCATTTGAAGAAGTCATAAAGCATCATGTTTGGAAGGATGTTATGCAAAAATAATATGAGTCCATTATGAAAAATGATGTCTAGGAAGTGGTCCCGAGACCAGAGGAAAAATCTATTGTCACCTGGAAATGGCTCTATAAGATCAAGCATGGATACAATGGTAGTGCTGAAAAGTAAAAGGCAAGATTTGTTTCTCGAGGCTTCTCTAAAAAATAAGGCATAGATTATGATGATATATTTTCACCTGTTGCCCACTATACCACCATCTGATCTATAATTTCCCTTGCTGCAATGCAAGGATGGAGTCTCCCTCAAATGGATGTGAAGACTACCTTTCTGTATGGTTCAATAAATGAAGAGGTTTATGTAGAGAAACCTCTGGGGTTTGAAGTCCAAGATGGAGACACTTATGTATGCAGGTTGAAGAAATCCCTCTATGGGTTGAAGCAAGCCCCCAGGGCTTGGTATGAGAGGATAGATAACTACTTGATGAAGTTGGGCTTCACTCGAAGTAATGCTAATCCAAACCTTTATTTTAATGTTGATAGGGAAAGGCCTCTCATTCTAGTTCTCTATGTGGAAGATCTCTTCCTAAAATGTGCTAAACCTCTCATTCAACAAAGTAAGAGAGATCTAGCTTCCGATTTTGAGATGAAAGACCTAGGATTGATGCATTACTTCCTAGGTTTGGAGGTCTGGAAAAGGCCAGGAGAGATTTTAATTTCTCAAGGAAAATATGTCGTGAAGCTACTGGAGAGATTTGGTATGGTGGACTGTAAGTATGTGTCAACACCGATGGAACTTAACTTTGAGAAATTGCGTGGAAACGCTACTGGGCCAAATACGGGAAATCCCACCGAGTATCGACAACTCGTGGGGGCCCTAATGTTCTTATTGAACTCCCGTCGAGATGTATGTTTTGCATTGAACAATTTGAGTCAACATATGGTCGAGCCTCGTGACATTCATTGGATTTGTGCCAAGAATCTATTGAGATATCTTTGGGGCACAATTAACCATGGGTTGAGATACACTACTGAGTGTTTTAGACTCCATGGATATACTGATGCCTATTGGGCTAGCAGTGTGGTGGATCACAAGAGCACATCTAGATATTGCTTCACCTTGGGTTCTGCTTTGATATCTTGGATCACAAGGAAGAAGAAGTCAGTGACTTTGTGCACTGCTAAGGCTGAATACATTGTAGCGAGTATGGCCTATTGTGAAGCTATTTGGTTGAGAAAGCTCTTCAGTGAGCTGTTCGGACATGTGCTAAATACCACCATTATCCTTTGTGATAACCATAGTGGGATTCGTCTTTCTAAGAATCTCGTGTTCCACGATCGATCCAAGCATATTGATATTAAGTACCAATTTGTCCAAGACATGGTACAATGAGGCACCGTAAGGCTCGATCACATAGGAACTGATGAGCAGGTTGCAGATATTCTCACGAAGCCCCTGGGGAAGGTCATGTTCCTAACCTTCCATGAGAATCTTGGAATCGTAGAAAGACCCTATTGTGAGGGCCCTACTTGAGTTGGACTATGAGCTCTAGGAGCTCCAGGGGCCTTGGGGATAACTTCTTGGAGCTATAAGCACACACGGGGCTAGGGTTGTTGAACCTTGTTGTGATTTTTCCCCACCATTATGATATTGAGTTGGTTCACCTCTCTTTGATCTATGCGCTACGCGCATCCTACCCATGGAGTTTCAGACTCATGGGAAGTACCTCTCATTTGGCCAATGAGGCGGGAAATGTGGATAGAGACCCATAGCAAGACCCATGGATGCATCAGAGATTGAAGTTCTCTTTATGTCTAGGATGGAACATGTCCAACACCTTGATCTGAGATCAAGTGTAATGAGGTTCTTACCTCTAAACTGACTTCAGGTCAGTAAAATAACTTCGAATTAGTATGAGACTCTTTTTGAGTCCAAGAGAGGTTTTAACCTCTAAGATGACTTCGAGTCAACATAGCGTGATGTATTTTTTACTTACATTTTTGTTCTATTTGTGAAGAAGAGATAGCAAAGAAAGTTACGACAGGATGATGCACGATGATATATGATAGTACACGATGATACTGATCAATGGATGGCACAAGTGGATATATGGAGTTCTCCCTATTTGATAGGGAGTGTTAATTTTGGGAAACTAGGTCCAAACTCCAGGTTTCACTACTTATACGATGACGATTATATATTTTTTGGATTCATCTTTCAAAGAGGTGCAAGATTGATCTAAAGATCATTTTGTTTGGACGAGAAAAACATATATTTTGATTTTATTTTCCACACATGTGAAAGGTCGACCAGATTTGTAATGTAGGCTCACAATCCTAATATATGTGTCACACACCCTCACTAACTGATGTAAATTGGAGAAATATGATGTCCATTTCTTCATCATCTCATCACACACATTCCTCATGATCTGATTGGTTCGTACAACCTAGAAGAGGCTTCTCTCTCTCCCATGTGTGGATATGGATGCCAGAAATATGGATGATGTCGAAAATCTGGATGATGCCGGAAATATGGATGCCGCAAATGGATGTCGGAATAGAATGTCGGAAATATGGATGATGTCAGAAATATGGATGATGCCGGAAATGGATGTCGTAAATCTCGATGTTGGAAATATAGATTCCAGAAATATCGATGCTAGAAATATGGATGATGCCGAAAATGATGCCGAAAATGGATGCCGGAAATCTCGATGCCAGAAATATGGATGATGTTGGAAATCTGGATGAGGGATTCTTTTTTTTAACTTGTGTTGAATTTTGGAGTTGTCTTTGAGGGGTGTGTGTGACACTTGGAAGGTTGGGTGATCTGATGTTGAGAAAAAATTTGTTGGTTGATGCATCATGTTGACTATCGTCACGCACATCACTCTCTATCTTTGTTGGACAAGAAGAATTGTAAAATCTGATCTACATTATTTGGCTTGTCTTTTGTTTATCTATTTTTCTGTTCTATTAGCATTTTAATTTCATGTTTATGTGATTGCTAAATTTAATTGGGCCTATAAGAAATATTGAAATAAAACTTTATTAAGCATACAAAATTCCATGTCTATCTAAAATTAACATTTCTAAACCATCCTATAAACTGAAAATCTAGAAGAAAATCTTTAGATTTAAATTAAAAGAAAAATAATTTGAATCTAATCATGGAATCATCTAAAAACTCGCCTTTGAATTGACGAAGATCTTCAAGTTGATTGCATACTTTTTCATAGTTGTTATCTGAAAAGCAAGTAGGATTTTTTTTACGAACTCGTCCCAAGTGTGAATTGATGCAAATGGTAGTGATTTACACTAGTCTTTAACATTTCCTGTTAAAGTGAGAGTAAAAATTTTGCACATAACACCTTCTTCAATATCAAAATTATTACAACTAAGAAAAAATTGAAAAAAACGATCATAAGCAGAAAATTTGTTCTTACCATTAAATTTTACCTTTGACAAGATATGAACCACCTTTATTGGAATAAAGGAAGGTATAAGTCGAGTAAACCAATTCCAAAGAGGTATTTTTTAAGGATCCATTGTAAATATCTCAAAGCTTAAAATAAATTTTATAATGGAAAGCTTACAAGAATAATAAATGAATAGCACTCCTTCTAACGCCAAAAATGTTGATGGCCAAAAATGACCTCATAAACATGTAAGGGAGACCATCCGGTTAGAGCCCCAACTAAGCTCTAATCCGTTTGATTTGGTGGTTCCAACTGGTTTAATTGGGTCAAGTTACCCTCTCTCTCTCCCCGTTGATTTGTGATATATCTAACTCACCAAAAAGGGAGAAAGATATCAAAATCACCCTCTTGCTGCTAGCTTGAAGAAAGCAATCCTTAAGCTGACTTGAGGGCTCAACCAAGCCACACAAAAGTTTTCCCATGTGTAAGAGGACTTCTAAAATGCATAATTTAATCTATATGAAAAATATTCTAGAATGCAAGTGACAAAAATAAATCCTAATTCTATCCTATCCTGATTAAGAGAAGGATAACCTTGCTTTTAACACGGGGGCGTCACTCACAAACCAATATTATATCATGTGCGTTCATATTGGGGTAAAAAAAATCAAAAAATCAAAAAAAATTATATTGCCTTTATAACTAGAGGGGAGGGGGTTTTTTATTTATTATATAAAATATTTATATTTTGAGGTATTTTTTTTTAATTTTTATGGCCATGCGGAGTTAGGAAAGTCGTGGAAAGGCGAGAAGGCAAAGACCGCGAGGGGGAAAATGCGATTTTTGGTTCGACTGGTGCATTTGGAGCAGAGCAAGGTGGGAAGGCATTGAGGGGTTTTGGTTCGACTGGTGCAGGGTTCGGAGCAGAGCAAGGTGGGAAGACAAAGCACGGAGGAGCACGAGAGAATAGGAAAATCTGATTTTGAGCTTTGGTTGGAGTTTTGATTCGATTGGCTTGGACTGGAGGAGTGGGGTTAGGGAAGTAAACACAATTCTGAGTTTTCAGCTGCGATTTCTTCAACTGGTATGTGAGAGTGTGAAGGAAATATCGCGCATAGGAGAGGGTTGGTCTGTGATCCTTCAGCCAAGGTTGTGTGGCGTCCCTGCAAGTACAGAGTATGCGTCTCCATTACACTTATTTCAGTCTCTCTCTGTAATTTGACCTTACACGTTGTACTCTGCATTATGATGCCAAATAATTTTTTGCAAACTTTGTCGAGCAACCTAAATTTGTGAGTTCTTTTTACTAGGTTGAATCTAGGTATAAAGAGTATTTGAAACTTCTTCTAGGGCATACAAACGCACAGAACCATTCCATAGATGATTTTGTCTCTTTCAAGGGATTCTAGATAGGCATTTGACACCTTCTAATGCCCAAAACAATTTGTAACAGAAACAGGATATGCATACCAGAGATTTGGAGATATTTGTAGACTTTTTGAACTTTGCTCCTATACCATAGAATGCAGCTTGCTTTGATGGGATTGATTAGCCTTTCGTTCCATAGAAACAAACTTATTTATGACCATGATCTCTAGTGGATAGGTATGCAGCTTATAATTAGATATTAGAGTTGATGGAGAAGCAAAAATACTTGCCAGAGAGTGCGGTCTTGAGAGGGTTATTCCCTTATTCATTCAGTCTCTTGAAACAAAGCTAAAATCCTCTTTCAGTACCTTTTCTATCCTTGATAGGACCTGCAGCCTAATCTCTGTAATTAGGGATTTGTAAAACTGCCCAGAATTTCTACTTCTTGCTTCCACAATTTCGGTCTAGGGAACTCGATCTTTCTTGAGGTATAGTAATGCCAAACTGATTTTCTTTATGCCCATTTTCCAAAGCCTTACCTCTGATATCATGTTGAGAAATCTAAGGAAAAACATATATAGAATTTATTACTTGATTTCTTGGCAATTCTTGACACTTTCTTGTGAGTTAACTTGGAGCATTAGTATTGCTATTTAGTTCTGTTTTATCATCAAGACACTTAGTTACTAGGTTGAATCAGGTATAAAGAGTATTTAACACTTCTTCTAGGGCATACAAATGCGCAGAACCATACCATAGATCATTTTGTCTCTTTCAAGGGATTCTAGATAGGCATTTGACACCTTCTAATGCCCAAAACAATTTGTAACAGAAACAGGATATGCATACCAGAGATTTGGAGATATTTGTAGAATTTTTTAACTTTGCTCCTATACCATAGAATGCAGCTTGCTTTGATGGATTGATTAGCCTTTCGCTCCATAGAAACAGACTTATTTATGACCTTGATCTCTAGTGGATAGGTCTGCAGCTTATAATCAGAGATTAGAGCTGATGGAGAAGCAAAAATACTTGCCAGAGAGTGCGGTCTTGAGAGGGTTCTTCCCTTATTCATTCAATCTCTTGAAATAGAGCTAAAATTCTCTTTCAGTACCTTTTCTATCCTTGATAGGACCTGCAGCCTAATATATGTAATTAGGGCTTTGTAAAACTACCCAGAATTTCTACTTCTTGCTTCCACAATTTCGGTCTAGGGAACTCGATCTTTCTTGAGGTATAGTAATGCCAAACTGATTTTCTTTCTGCCCATTGTCCAAAGCCTTACCTCTGATATCATGTTGAGAAATCTAAGGCAAAATAGATATATAATTTATTACTTGATTTCTTGGCAATTCTTGACACTTTCTTGTGAGTTAACTTGGAGCATTAGTATTGTTATTTAGTTCTGTTTTATCATCAAGACAAATTCCAATAGAATATCACAATGCAAACACAAGAACACCAGATGTAGGCTGCAAGCCAAGGCCAAATCTCTCCTCGAGAGGAAAACCCACAAAATATCTTCTTATAGAATATGTCCAATGAAGACTTCCAAGACCTTGACCTTGACCCAACACCAGAGCTTCCAAATGATGAGCCAGCGAGAAACTCACGCCATATCTCTGCACAATGATGACTAAGGAAACCCTGGTTCTTCCAAGGAACTCAAACATGAGAGCAGGCAGAGACTGAGTTCAACTTCCTTTTCTTCTTTGAGATCTTCCATAGAGATTTGGTCCTCTTCGTCCACATTATCGCTGGATTAGACTTCACTTTACTTTATATTCAGAGCTAACTTGAGTTCGATGTGTGTCCCAAGAGAACTGAGGTTCTTCCTGTATATAGGCTTCCAAGAGAGCAAATTAGTTCTCTCTAGGCCGACTTGAAGAGAGATGACTGACTCATCATTTGGAGACTTCTAGATATTACATTAATAATATTTATTTCCTTGTTACATGGGTCTTCCAAGGATTAGACCATCATGACCTTGACAACAAGACCCCTAGAGCACTCAATGGGTGCTTTGACCTAGGACCAAAACATAATGGGCACAAAACCCATAATAATTTTCCTTTTTACAAATAAATTTTCTTTTCTTTTCTTTTGTCAAGTACATCAATAATTACATCAAGTCATGACTCAACTAAAATTATGAAGACTAAAACTAGTTACATTTCAACAAACACTAGATTGGACATATGTTTCGTGGACAGTACTCTGAGCCACTATAAGATTTAGCCATCACATGCACACTGGATTGTTGCAAAGCATGTGTTGAGATAACTGCATGGGGCCATCAATTTTGGACTGAGATATATTGTCGAAGATGTAAGACTACATGGGTACTCTAATGTTGATTGGGTTTTTAACTCTATTGAAAGCATGGGGGCGTCACTGACAAACCAATACTGTGGGAGTGATCTATCAAACAAATGATACATTCATCAATGTAAACCAACTACATTCCTAATACATGAAAAGTAGGTAGGCCAATTTAGGAATGTGTGCATAAAGGGTGGCATGTTATCCAAAAATAAGTTAGAACCATATGCCTTCTGCCATAACGATGAATTCATATCCAAGAAGTGTGCCATGGCACATGTGAACACACCAGCAATAGTCAAGAAACTCATCATGCTAAACAAAACCCTTAGCAAACATGTAACTCCTCCAAATCCACATACATTGGATGATGTGACATGTCTCCAAATATGTGAAAATGAATGGATCCATGTGAGAGAAACATCCAAAGGTGGAATTTACATTAGGATACCTCAAAAAATAATGCTTAGTGTTTAAGGTAAACATCCTAGCAATCCTCCAAATATGAAATGAAGATCCTAAAAGGTGGTGGTCCATTAACACATATGCATGAAATAAATAATGTATTAGCTCCAAAACAGACTTCTTCCAAACATGATTTTCTTGGACAAGGCCTCGTGTTATGTGAGGGGTAACACTCTCCACAAACTCTCAAGCACTATGGATTGACCAAATAAATGTATATATTTTAATCCCTGACTTCTTTCATGATTGGTCTTAGCTATGTTCTTCCATTCCACTAAGGGGATACCCTAATTTTATTTTTGCATGTCCACAAATCCATGAGCATTTTTTCTTGATATTTTACAAAACTCCTTCTAGGATAAGCCAAGGAATGCTAGAGTACTACAATTACTACCAATATAGACTTCCAAATGTCAATTTTCCTCTAACTAACAACCATCTCTTACATTAATGTTTTGTTTAATCTTTAATATTTTCTAATAACTAGAACCAATCCCTCTTCCCATATCCGTTTGGATTTAGAAAGATTCCAAGGCATTTGAATGCTTCCTTGAATTCAATATGAGGGAAAAAATTGTAACTAACTTTCTAGTTTAGTTTCCAAACATATTGCAATTTCATGAACTTTAACCTCCACAATCATAACAACACTTTATATCTCTAGAATTTCATGTAGTTTTTGTTGCTTCTCTTAGAGATCCATTACTTAACAAGAGTACATTATATATGAATAAAAGATGAGATAAGTATGATACCCTTGTAATCTTGGTTTGTAAGTTGGGGTTCTAACTTTTTGTTAGAGTTTTATTGAGAAGTGTTGTAGCTCAAATGTTCCGGGTGGGTTGGGATATCGAGAACCTACTGACAGGGCAAAGTGTCTACACAAACTGAAAAATCCCCTGGGAAGCAAATGCCAGAATTGAAGGCAAGTCCCATGCAGTGCAGCTGTACTGGATTGTAAAATAACCTTGACCTCAACTTTTGGAGTTGGTTCTATTTTGTATAATTTGTCTGTTGATTTAATTGTGTCTGAGGTCACTTTCGACCCATTGATATTTCACTGTGGGCTTTTCTTTTTGTGTCCACTGGAAGGTTGAAGCAACTGATCTTGATGGGGTATTGAACTGTGGTTCAGAAGTTTTCTGAATCATAGATTACTTGTTGAGTTAGATGGCTTGTCAAAAATGAGTATGATCTTTAAATTAAAATTATATCAGTGTTCTGCAATGTATTGATCTGTTTCTCTATTGGGTAGACTTACATTAACATCGTTGTTAAAAGGAGATCTTGTTTGAGGAAATTTTTGAATTGTAGCATACTTTGTTGAGTTAGAGGTTTTTTTTTACATATAATTTTTAAATAAACAACTACTGTTAATATATCTATCTATATATATAATTTGTTATCTTATAATGTATGTGTAGGTTGTAGGTTGGCCTTTTCATCACGCTATCAAAAAGTTACATCTGATATGTCGTTGTGTTACTGGGCTGCCTGATTGATTTGCCTGATGGGAAACCAGACTAGTTGAACAAATTTATAGTCTTTAGATTGCTAAGATTTTGTGCTACAAGAGCATCTGACATGACAAATACTGTTGAGGATAGGCACGCAGGTCTTTTCTTACCGATTTCCCTTCCATGATATGCATTGACACAAAAATTGAGTGCTTAAGACCCAAGACTATAGAGTTGACAATAAAAGCCATGCTTTTATGGTTCAACGCCCTTGGCTGGTGTTCCCATACTGCTCTATCCCCAAGCGCGTTAGAGGGCTTGTTAAAATTGAGTATGATCTTTAAATTAAAATTATAGCAATGTTCTGCAATTTATCTTTCTGTTACTCTATTGGGTAAACCTACATTAACATAGTGGTCAAAAGGGGTATTTCTAAGCAGGCATTGCATCAACAAATTTGAGAATCACATGGCTATGTTCAAAATCTATTTATAATTTGAATGCCTCATTACATTGTTTCTCAAACATAGGAATCCTCTGCATGTCTGCAATCTATATGTATCAGGTTCCATATTCTAGATGATCTGAAGGAATGAGAAATGATTAGTGCATTGATTGACTGGATTTTTACGTGCATAAGTTGTATGCTGCTATTATTTGATTTTATTAGTAGTCTCTTTCAAACTGGGCCTTGTTTTAAATGTGGTGTTCGTTCACTGGTGATATTTGCTGAAATATTAAGCAGTGGCTTTGGAAATCGCTGTTATCTCTGCCCTATTTAAATGATATGAGTTTCAAAGGGGCAAATATGTTTGCAAGTAGGTCCCAAGTCCATGTTTACGTCCTAAAACCTGGTGTGCACTAGATGGAAACACTTACAAAAATAAAATAAACCAGGCTATTAAATTCTGTCATTTTGGCAAGAGCTGGATTTTGAAATCTCAAGGTGGCCTTACTCTGTTGTAGTGTAAAACACCTAGGACTGGTTTCAAAACATTCTGATATTTTCTTGTTCCTTTTTGTTTTTGCATATCCTCCAATGGTAGTAGGTCCAATACAGTGATTTCTACAAGATGGGCTAAGTGTTTTCTCAGTATAAGTTATTGTGGTGTTAAAGACTTCCCAAGCTTCAATGGGAATATGAGTGCTCAAACAGTAAGGCATACTGCTTTGCGTTTTCCCTGAGCATCTTCAATTCAAAATAAATATGGGGCCTAACAGTGTCACAAAAAATTCAATATGTATTTGTGACAGCTATATATTGCTTGCTAATAAGTTAAAAAACAATACTTCTATCACACAAGCATGCACTAAGAATGTTCTGTTGGTTTGGTCTGTTAGATTGCAATTATACCAGAATATGACTCGAACCGTTTCTTCAACTCCATTTATTCCCAGCCTTTAGATAGTGGTACCACAACTGTATAGATGAAATAATCCACTGGATTCTATCTTCTAAAAATTGAAATAATTACTTATCTATACATTAATGATTAGGTATGTGCATATAACATGTCCATTTCATACGTTTTCCTCTTCAATGTGAGATTTTGCACGCCATAAGTTCACATAAGTTCACAAGATTTGACATTAAAGTTTTGATTATTTGCTTAGAGGACACAACATACTAAAGGATAAACATGTAATAGACCTTCTTATATCCAATAATTTGGATCATGTTGGATTAGGTAATGAATCATTTTATATGCAATCATTTGCATTGTGCTATGTTAGGTATTTTCATTGTGCTATGTTAGGTATTGATTCAGACGATCAAACTTACTATTATAAATGTGATATAGATAAGAGAGATAATACATTTTATTAATGTCCAAGAATAAACCACAAAAGTATGTCAGAAGGACTAAAGATAGTATATCCATTGTTAGTACAAAGTGGTTGTGCCAAGTCAATATGGTACGCAAGAGTAAGGATTATCGAGGAATGTAAAAGCTGATTCAACTTAACAATTTACATCAGGTCACTGCATGCATAAATGAGCACTTAATCTTTGTATCTTGCCTTTCTATTTCTTTTATTCTCAATCAGTAAAATACGAAGAATTTCTTTATATATCAAAGAAAAATCAGAATTGGGAAACTAAGAGCCAAGACCTAGATGAGCAAAGTCTCAAAGAATTCAAAACTTTAGAATCCATTTCATACCAACGAACAGTAAAAGCTATGATGGTTTGGTTTTGACACGGTTTTGACCTCTTTAGGACACAAAAAATGATGTAAATAAGGCCAAAATTGAGGCAGATTTTGGGGCCTAAGCTTGCTTATAAGTTTGTCAATGTTTGACTCAATAAATCAACTCTCAAATCTGTTTTAGTACTCTATTTTATTTCTGGTTTTAGTTCCATTTGAGGAATCCATCGATAGTAAATTTTGAATCAAAGTGTTTCATCGCAATAGTAAGAGTTATTCATGTTTTTTGAAGATTTGAATTGAAAGTGCATACCTTGCTTCCTTGCTCTTTTTTTCATAATAAACCAATATGTTTGTGGAATTTTACTTGCTTTTTCATTTATTTATGTGCAAAAACAGATGGACTTGTCTTATAAAATTACTATCGATGAAGAGAAACCTGTCATTGGCATTGTCAGGTGTCGAGAAGGTTGTACATTTGCTGAAATCCATGATGAAATTGTGGATGATGGAATCGTTGAATACCCTTTTGATTTTATCCATGATGGAGTAGCTCTAAATCCAAAGCAAGAGAAGAAATGGAAAGTTTATACAACACTTTTAGGCATCAAGAGGAAACTAGACACATTTGATGTGGAAACAAGGTGTTCAAACACAATGGAAGCAATACCAATCTTTGAAAACATTGAAGAGAATGTGGAGGAACCTATGCATAAACAACCAAGAGTTGAAAATATGCCTTTGTCAGTGGAAGAAGCCACAATTGTTGATTCTTGTGTATTGGCATCTTGGGAAAAAAAGTGAAAAGTTTAATGGAAGAGTTTGTCAATGAGAAACTTACTCTCAAAGTATATTCAGAAAAGGGAGAATCTAAAATAAAGATCCATTGTGAAATTTTTGGCATTGATTATGGAACAGGTGATGTATCCTTGGTAGTGCGAACAATGCGCAACTTCAAAAACCATCATATGAAAACAACATCCCATCAACAACGCCTTTCAATGCCAAGTGGTAGTGAAATTCCTTCATGTAACAAAGCACAACAAACAACGGTGGTTGGAGATCAATTTCATATTGATCAAGCAATCAAACTTCTAGATGATTTCAACAAGACACAAGAGCCTAATTTGTTCAAGGTGGTGGAAGCAACACTTGCAGACTATAAGGACATGAAAAGAGTGAGAGTTGAATGTACACGATGCAATAAATGGTTTTGTTTAGTTCCGACAAGTGGTAATATTGTCAGTTCTCTAAATGAACACATGGAATCAAAGAAGCACACTACTACTACGACAAATGAGGCTTCACATCAGGAGATTGGGCTGAGGAGTGGCATAGTTGGGAGACCTAAGAAGCCTACCAATGATAAGCCCCAACAAAGTTTGACTAGGTTCTTAGTGCCATCATCACCATCAGTATTACATAGAGGTTCTACAAGTGCAACTCCTACTTCAGGTGTGTTAATTAGTGGTTAATTAATAGTTTAGACTAAACTTGAATATGAATTTGTATATTATTTAGTTATCGTACTTCTAATTATTTATTTATTTATTTATTGTGTTTTAATATTATTATAGCTCAATTGTCTCCCTTGTTACTACAATGTTTGGGGTATTGGTATCCTTATATTGATAGAAATGGGGAGAGATTGGAAACAAAGGTCCTAATGGATGATCAAAGGGGTGGAAAATTATGGGCCATAGAGAAGCATACCAAGATCATGCTATGTTATGAGGGTATTGAATGTCGTATTGATGGTACATATAGGCATATTCATGGCCAGAGGGGTTCTGAAACAGGGACCCCTTTTGATTCACTAACATGTAGATTTTGTAAGTTGGTTCCAGAATGTAATGACTTCAGGATGCGATTATATCGTGAATCAAGGTGCACCAATAAAAGAAGTGAACGAGATACAGGAAAAGGTAGAAGATTGGACTATTTGACTCAAAATGAATTGAAGAATGTTGCAAGGGTTACAAATGCTAACCATAGATCAACAATGCGAGCTCTTTGGTGGGAGAGGACAAAGGTTGCTACACTCTCTATTAGAATGAGATCTCTAAAGGAAAAGTTGTTTGAATCAGCAGAAAGGAAGGATGTCTTTAGGTTTTGTAAGGATGTTTGTGAGGCACATAAGCAAGGAAAATTACAAGGTAAAGATGCAGTTTGGGAATTTGTCAAGGATATATTTCATAACTTGATTCATGAAAAAGTAGGGAGAAGGTATAGTACATCCACAAAATCCCTTTATGAGATGATCAAGTTATGGGGAGGTCCTATATTACATAACTTTATTAGCTTGAATATGGATGGTCCTTCAATATCTAAAACTTTAAGGCAAGTTAGAAAGTCATTGACATATATTCCAGGGGAGCACGAACACATTTTTGAGGCAGTTGGAAAAATTTATGCTTCTTATAAAGCCAAACATGGTATATATGGACCAATTATTGTATGCCTTGCAGAAGACGAAACAATTGTGAAAAAATATGTTAGGTGGGTAGCAAAAAGCGATACACTGGTGGGGTTTTGTGGTTTGAAAGAAGAACATCAATGCCAATCACATTTCTTGGTGACAGTTGGTGAGGGAGATGCAGGCTATGAGATTATAACAAATTCTTTTAAAAACAATGTTATTGGACATTATGCATGGGTTATTATTGCAAACCCTTTACATGAAAAAATTCCTCGTTTGGTTGTGGTTGTTCATCCAACATGCAATAAATTCAATGCAAATTTTGTTTATCAACAATGGAAAAAGGTAGAATTTATGTGGAAGAAACACGTAGAAAACAATTTGGGACCTATTGTTGGTCATTCCTTGGATGGGGATAGCAGAAGAAGACAACTTATGTTGAAGGATTATTCTTCAACATCAGGTCCTCGATATCAAATTCCTTGGGAAGGGTGGAGGCTAACTGGGTTGTACAATGGTTGCAATGTAACAGGATTGCATGACCAAGATTACATCCACAACGGCAAAAAGCTAGTGAATCCTTTGTTTAGCGGTCAACGAGAATTGGTTTTAGGAAATGAGTACATAAGTTTTGGCCATGTCAGAATGGTTTATCACACTTTTAAAGTGGATGATCACAAACTTAAGTGTGAATACATAGAGAGGATGGATCGACAAAATTGGGGTTCCTCACAACGGATTGCTTCAAGGCATGTTCAGAGGTGTTTGAAAGAGTTGAGAAGTACACCATGTGGAAATTTAGAGAGGACACTAGCTACAGAGACTTACCTAATGATTGTTGCTGACTACATTGACATCTTTATGTCTCATAGTTTGAGCCTCTGGGAAAGAGTGCGAAATGCTTTACGAGTTCATCATTTTTTCACATTATGGTTATGTTGGGTACAATAACAATCTCATACTAATGTCAACATAAATTTCATCAGCAGAGAGGCATATCAAGATGTGAGAATTTCTTGTCATTTTGCAGTTTTGTTGATGAGATTGTTTCGAGATCAATACTCTAACTTGCCATGTGTTTTGCACTTGACTGGGTCAGATGTATGTGAGAACTTCTTTAGCAAAGTTGGTGGGATGGTTGGAGTGGAGAGGGATTATGATTTCACTGACTTGCTTCATGCTGTTGAAACCCTTAATAGAGTTGTTGAAGAAGAATCAAATTCCCAAGGGCTTCATTTTAATAAATCCCATAAGAAGTAAGAAAACATTTGGAATAAATTGCACCAAGAAACAATACAAAATATTGACATATTGTCGCAATATGATTCAATATCCACAGACGCTAAAATTGTAGAAGCCCTTAAGAATGGATTGAAGGATGCACAAGACATTTTATCAACTCTTGGAATGAAACCAGAAAATTACACTCAATGTTCGTGGTGGGTTAAACCATGGATAGAGGATAAATATTATTCAACATTTCAAATTGTGGATGAAGTAGTTGATGATTCTCCACCGAGATGTTCCAACTCTATATTTCAATCTTCATCTTCATTGGTACACAATGAAAGTGAATTTCAAATAATAGAAAGTGAGTGGAGACATGAGTTGGATGAAATTTTAGATTCCACTGATGAAAATGTAAGAAAAAATATAAAACCAGTGGTGAATCTTGATGGTAAGGATATGTTCAAATCATATGTTTGGTTAGTCAGTTGAATGGAAATCCAACATTATCCAAAGATAGGTTGACAAAAGTGAGAAGTGGGGTCTACTTTAGGCGAGATGGGAATACTCTACAAAAGGGTGTTTCAATTGGATTTGGAATTGGATCAGATTTTGGGGTGTTGTTTGAAAACAACTCAATTCCTCCCACTGAACGTACTGCAAGAAAAGGTGTTCCTCGAAGTACAAAACAAGGTGTTTCTTGTGGAATGTGGTACATTGGAAGGGTTCAAAGAATAAGGAAGAAGGATGGTAATAGGGTGTTTGATTACCATAATGACATCGACCTTTTGGATAGATTAGAAGGCATTGAGTTTCAATTGTGTTGGTATCGTCGAATAAAGGGGCAACGCTTGTATAAATATGATTTGACTGATCATGCTTTTGTACAACTTGAATTTGTTATAGCAATCGTAAACTTATCGTACAATGCTAAGAATGATACATACAAATTAGAAGAAAGTGATTACAAAGTTTTTTCATATTTTGTGAAAAATTTGAACAAGGTTAATTTTCAAAACATTCTACTTTCACTTTCCTTATGTATTTCCATATGTTGGATTATTTATAAATAGTTTTTGGTTATATTTTTGTTGATTTGTTTGTATGAATCTAATTTTAATTTTGTACTTTTTGGCTTTAGTTATAGTGAATACTTCAAATGGTGAATGTTCGAGATAACTCAACCTTTTTTTGCTACCTACTTTTTGGTGTAAGTTTCTTTCACTAGCCATTTATCTTTTTGTAGTTGTGTTTCATTCAAACATTAATTTGGTATTTCTTCCATAAAAACAATATAATTACATACCTATATAACTATATGTACCCCTTACCTCAACACATATATAAATTTTGAATATAAGGGCATCCCTTACCTCAACACTTATGTTGGATGCCTTCTACTGTGGTTCTTCTGAAGTTGGTCCATTTAATCACGAAAAGCAAGAAGAATTGGTTCCTTTTTTATGAATATGTTTTGAAGAAACATATGTGGTTCTTCTCACTAACGTTAATGTTTTCCTTGAGTTTTTAGATTAATGGTTCGCTTGCTAGAAAGGATATCAAGGATCTAATGGCACGGGGTTCAATCATGATGGTTTATGTTCACTCAAGTCAACAAATTTACACCAGAGCAATGGCTAACACATGAAGTGCATTTGATTTTGAATGTTTTTGTGGTAGTTGGATTTCCTATTTTTCAAATTGGACATATAAATCAGAGTTTGTAGCTCAAAAAATGTGCCATCAGAGTATTTTTGCAAGTATTTATATTTTGGCCACCTTGGTATCATTTTTATTTTTATTTTTGCAAAAATACATTTATTGTTTTGGAAAAATAGGCCCTTGTAATTTGGCCTATATTGGATATATCACAGGAGAGCTATTGTACTTGGAGTTTTTTTTTTATAATACAGAGGCAGTTGCAGTAAGAATTTTGGGATTCATGTGGTATGGCTTTATAGAATTGTATCTCCTCCGTGTTTCATTTCATCGAATGTCTTCTCAGTTCCATTTCATATCTTATGCTTTCACTGATTGTTCTAAAGAGTTATAAACAGAATTCATAAATCAATTTATGCTCTGTTTTGTAAGGGAAATTATGTTGTGTTACTTTCTTCTTATAGAATGAGTTAATTATCTAAATGCTCATTCTAATTCCATTTCTCATCCTACACTGCAATGACAAAGCCTGAAAGCTATCAAAGTCTACCTATCTTGCCCCATTATCGCTACTGTAATTTGTTTAGCTAACAACTTTATAACACTATCCTTGCTAGCAACAATAGGTTTGAATTGGTGTCATCATCACTGCAAGGAAAACCCCTAAACTTGATATTGATCCAGGATTTTCAGATTGTTGAACACCATTTCCACAACTTTTTATTGAGTTGTTGAGGCTCATAGTTGTATCATAGCTCCATGCTTATTAAGCACCCACAGTCGCACCGTGGTTTGGGAAGTCCTCATTAGTCGCTTACCCTGGTAGGTCCACACAGTCTGGTTACAAAGATGTTGATTTTTGAGTCCATATGTGCAGGATGCCTCACCTCCAGCACAATATATGATTGTGGGACACAATGGCTGATGTTAATACCTCGTTCAGGTGTGACCATGCTAATCGAGTAAACAATTTTAGTTGATGCCATAGGTGATATTTTGTCCAAACATGTTGGATAAATATCATACGTGAGTTCAAGTAAACAGGTCTACCTATTAGATGCACAGGTCAGGTGCCATAAAATGATATGCACTTTCTTAAGTGTAATGGTCTTTGAAGAATGTGTCCATTTCAAACGAGGGAATAAGCCCAGTCAAAATTGTGAACTGCCCAGTCAAAAAAGTGACTATGATGCATTGATGGTATTCAAGGCTTCAACTGATTCAAACAAAAAACTTCACTCTTGGAAAACCAGGGAACCATGCACAGGAAAATGGATCGATGTCATGTGTCTAAACAATAGGGTTATTCGGCTTGTGCTGTAGAGCCTTGACCTCACTGGTCTCATAGAATCCTTAACTGATTTAGACCAGTTTATTGTCTTAAGCCTCAAGGGGAATTCGTTTGAGGATTGATGTATGTTTCCTAGATGGTGGGATAAGAGTTGTAAAATTAAAGTGGCCAGTGTAGAGCTCCCAAGATTGGTTCCCCCTTTTGTTTAAAGATTGGTCTGTGTTTCTTAGATGCTGAAATATGAGCTGCTGTAAAATTCTAGATGTTGTAAAGTTCTTAAGTGGTCAGTGAAGAGCTCCTAAGACATTATGAGATCATGGGTGCTAAAAAGGCATGAAACTATGATTAAACCCAGAGCTTTGCCAACCCAGAATTGGAAGAAAAAGAACCAAAATTACTACAGGAAGCTTTACATTTCTTTAAACTTTTTATGTCTGGATAATTTAATTATTAGAGTATCTTCTATTCTGCAATATAGGGCATATGATTATATGTGTGTATTTGCAAGTTTGATTTTTTCTGTATGTTCCTTTCTGCCACACTGGGGATATCAATTTATGTTTGCATTTGGGGATTTGATAATTGGAGTATATTCTAATTTTTCAAGCTGGGGAAGCCAAGCATTCTATTGGAAAGTTTCTTTGATTGCATCACGGAGATTGCTGCAGCGCTGGCTCTTACACAGATGGGTGAGGCTGGATGCAGATTTGACACTATAGCCAGGCTTGCCCAATGGAGAATAGAAAATTTGGCTTCTTATACTTCCTACAGGAAGTCTGATCCTTTCAAGATAGGGGTGTGGAATTGGTAAACATCTTTATTCTGGATTTTTTCAACAGTCGTATTGATGCTCAACATACAGATGGGGAATGGTCAGTAGAAAAGGTTCTTCAGGTCATATTTTCTAATAGCTGGTCATGGCGGGGTGAAGGGATGAAGGTACAGAATTGGCTATGACATGGTAGAAAATGACGATAGTAATATGAAAAAAACTTCGTTTTGAAAGAGTCATGTTTCAATATTTGAATTTGCTTTTATTATTCTCTATATTTGTTGTTAGTGGTTTGATTTTTCCTAATTATAGATGGTTTGTGTGTTTTTTAGATGTTCACCCAGTTAAAATTCACCTATGAGCAGGAACTTCACCCAGAAGATTTTTTTATTCCATATGTGTGGAAGTTAGTTGTATCACAGAGGTATGGTAGCAGATACATTCTTAGGATTTATAATCTTCTGATCTCCCCTACTGCTGAAGTTTTTCTATTCAATGAAATAGTGATTTACAACGATTGTTTTCTTCATTAAAAATGAAAATCGTCTCAAAACTAACATGTTTTTTAGTCAGTTCATTATATGTTAGTGGTCACTAATGCAAGGTAAAAGTGGGTAAACCCCTCAACAATTTGTAATTTTCTACATTCCAAGATTGCACGCAGAAAGACTTCATAGATGATATGTTAAATTTTTTAATACCATGCCTCAGTTTTATAATTCATGACTTGTTAAAAGCATCAATTTTCTACATTTATTTACAATGTGATCTGTGTATTGTATTCAGTGGCGTGGATTTCAATCTCAACACCATTCACTTATTTCAAGCAAGGTCACCTGCAGAGGTGAGTATTCATTACAACCTTTGGTTCAAGATAGGGGTGTGGAATTTGGCCACTATACTCCTATTTGACCATTATTCTTCAGCCCTACTCTTATGCTTGATTGCCACTTGATTTGAGATCTACAAAATGAGCGATTCTTATTTCAGTGTCATGGCTATTGTTTGAAAAAATGTGACATATACATTTTACTGA